>CAUYON010025668.1:0-16573 GCA_963573935.1 Arctocebus calabarensis | reverse complement strand
ACGAGTAAAATCCTGGAACCCTCCATCTTCAACGGAGGCAGACAGTGAAGACAGCCAACCACAGACCACCTACACTTGTGAGCCAAAAGAAAGTTTGAAGTTATTATTCAGGAAACAGCAAAAAAATTCCTAATATGGTTTCTTTAGGCATCACCGAATAAGTGCTTCTGACCTGATGCTGCTCTACCTTTGCCTATTACTGATTATATTAATTAGATTTGTGTTTTTCAGAAATGTCATCAAGCCACACACAATAAAATGGTTCCAGTCCATGAACCCCTGTATCACTCTCCTTCAGGAGAAACCCTAACTGCCCCCTTCTATCATCACCCGATTCAGCAGGAAGCAGTTAGATTGAGTCTTTGCCCCTTTTCCCTAACAGCAGTTGGGGTTTCTACTCAGAGAGGGAGAATTGATGCAGGACATTTGGCACCCTGGCCAGCTCAGCGGAGCTGGCGGACCTGGTGCCTCCTCCTTGGCCGTGTGTGCTGAGGCAGCCAGCTGAAGAACCAGCGGGCTTGATGACTGGCAAGGAGAGGGACCTCCAACCCCCACTGGAGGCTCCAATAGCCAAAAAGGCCTGACAACTGCCGAGGAGATACCTGTGCCTTGGTGTCTCCTTCACTTTGCACTTGGGGCTAAATGTGGAACCCCCATTTCCTATGCCTAGGTCAGTTTCATGTGAATTTCCTGGGCCTCAATTCCATGAATGGACGGTGTCCATTCATTGACGCACTCATTCACTTTTCCCCGGAGGGGACCGTGTTCCTTCATTGATACATTCATTCGCCTTGCAAAAAAAAATTAAAAATAAATAAATAAATAAAAACTTCTTATTAAAAAAATAAATAAATATAGAGTCAGAATATTGTTCCCTGTAAATGCAGTAATGTACCCGGTTATAACCTAATAAAACAAAACACAAATAAATAAATAAAAATAAAGAAGAGTAAAAAAGAAAATAAGGATACTAGTAGAAAGATAAATGAACTTCTCACTTTTGATACCAATTGCACAGTAGTAAATAAAATAAAAGATAAAAAAGACAAATGGGCACTATACAAATTTTAATTTGTGCTAACTTATATTAACATAGGTGCTTAATAATAAAAGAATAAAGCAAATTATGTAGGCTATATCCTCCATTTACTATCAGCTATTAGATTTTGTTTAAAGACAAAATAACATTATGTTCAAAGATATGTAGTTTTTTTTCCTTTCTCTTCCTTGTTTTTGAGTAGCATGTTTCAGCACTATGCTACTATTTAGATACACAGAAGCCACTATTCCTTTGCTTTATGACTTTTATGGTTTCTAATAAAATTCAATGATCCTTTTCCCTCTTTTAATTTCATGTGAAAAGTCAGCAACTTAAGCACTTCAAAACCAAGAAAGCAAACTCTGTGCCATGAAGTCTGAGATGATTAAAACTATCCCAAGGTAGGATAAGGTTGTGTCCAATGGGCATCAAAACATGGAACTATGAAAGGCAGATATAGCAGTAGCAGATGGGGTCCTTGCTCCCAGTTAACCCCTACTCCCCGTGTGGCATGCCTCTTTGGATTGCTTCCTATCCAGGACTGGGGACACTTTCTCATCTTATCATCTCATTGATTCTGACCTTGTCCATATGACGTGGTTTGGCCAAGACATGATTAGAGAAAAGTGTTTAGTTGACCGTATGGTTTGGCTTGCCTTCTGTGCTCCTTGATGCATGGGAAGAACATATCTCAGAAGAGTTACCCCTTCAGCTTGAGACCAAGAGTCAAACACAGCAGAGCAGAGCCAATTCTTGTCTGCAGCATAAAAACCAAGCCCAATTAAACTTGTGGGAATTTTCCCCCAAACCTTAACCAAACTGTAGATCTTCACTTAAACAGAATAAATATTTTTCTTACATGTAGGTTGCTGATATTTAGTGCTGGTACTAATGTAGCAAAAAACAATTAATTGTTTCTTTCCCTTTTGGTACACTGAGTAACTCATCAATTAATTTTTTTTCTTTTCATGAACCCCCTAGGTATAAAACAAAAGTTCCCCTATGTCAAAACAACTAACGTGTATATATCCTAACAACCTAGTAGCATAATGTAAAAATAATCCTCATAAATTAAAAGACAAAAATATTTTTTTTCCATTTTTTAAATAACCACAACTACTATATAACATATATAAAATACAGCCTTTTTGGAAACAATGGTGTAGAAAACATTACAAAAAAGTTGAGATGGCTTTTTAGGGACCACAAGGGTGCAGGTAGAGAATATGTATGAAGACAGAAGAGAGACAGTAACAGTGGAAGTCTGCAGGCTTTCTATTTAAAATGTGGTGCATGAACCAACAGCCAGGGTACCATCTGAGTGCGCATTGGAAATGCTGGGTCACAGGCTCTACCCATGAACTGCTGAATCCGAGTCTGCATTTTAACATGATTTCAGGTATGTATTATGCATTAAAGTTTGAGAAGTTCTGTTCTACATGAAGCTTATCTTTTTTTTTGTGAAATAATAGACAAATCTTCAGAGAGAACATGCATGCAGTAGATTATTGAGGCAAAAGGGCACAAGGGAAAATCCCCAGTCCAGTTGGAGATGCAGGGATTGTAAAATGAAAAATAGAAGTACTTTTGGGATGGAAGTGTTGCCAATTGGTGAATCCAATCCTGGGATGTCATATTAAAAAATGCTCTAATCCACACAATTTTTCCCCACTACTGCATTTCTAGATAGCTACACAGTAGAGAAATATGATCTGGGGCTGATTCTGAACTGGAACTCACAAATATTTCAGTTGCCATTTCCACTATTAATTGCTTACTTGAAGATCTCCAACAAGCTCCCAAGTCAATGCACGAACAGAAGACGGACGGAGGCACACAAAATAGATGGAAAGTTACTCTTTGGAACACCTGCCTTTTAATCCCATGTCCAATCTGGATCCAAGAATATGTTGAAATAATTTGATTTCAGTATGATTGAAACTTTCTGAGGATAGATTTATAGTCAATGTACAGTGTGAAAATTTTGCACTTTGGAAGTACCTGGAACATGTATTCATTAAGTCAGCAAACATAGCAGTGGCCATGGATTCAATAGATCCAGCTCCTCCTCTTGCATAAAAGACAGATTATTTTCTAAGGAGAATTATGTCAACTGATTTCAGTGTTTAGGGACAGTTTTACATGGAAATAAAATGAAAGTCTTAATTTTTGAACCAATGCCCATAAATCAATCCTCAAACTTTCCTCATATGATTTTTGTAAGCAAATCCTGATATGATTTGACTCTGCTCTGTCAACCTCATAAATCCACCTGAGTGGTCTCCTATTCCACCTCCAATGGTTCCCATGAAAAAACAAAAAGATATCGTTGGTCTTTATCAGGATACAAAGAAAGTAACAAATATTTTAAGAAATATTCCTTTAATCTACTGAAATGCAATTATCATACTAAAAATGTACAGAGCACAGATAAATTCTTTGTAATATGATAGTTAAATACATCTGTCATCCCCACACAAAATAAAATATATAATAGAACAATAATATTGCACTAAATTCCAGGGGACTTCTTTCCAGTGATCCTCTTCAATCTTTCTTTTTTTTTTTTGTTTGCTTTATATCATCCCAGAATAGTCTCATCTGTTCTTGATTTCATGCAGTGGAATCAAGTTTCCACTAGTAACTAGTTCCTTTTGCTTAACAAGACTTTTTGTGATTTATTCAGGTCATTTCATGCATAAGTAGTTTACTCTTTTCAGTGCAGAGTAATGGTCCATGGTATAAATACATCACAATTTCTTTATTTTTATTTTTTTGAGACAGAGTCTCATTCTGCCCTGGTTAGAGTACTGTGGTGCCACAGCAAACTCAAACTCCTGGGCTTAAGCAATGCTCTTGCTTCAGCCTCCCAAGTAGCTGGGACCACCGGCATGTGTCACAGCGCCCAGCTAGTTTTTCTATTTTATTTTGTTGTTGTTGTTGTTTGTTTTTAAATAGAGACAGGGTTTCATTCTTGCTCAGGCTGGTCTTGAACTCTTGAGCTCAGGCAATCCAACCACCTCAGCCTCCCAGTGTGCTAGGATTACAGACATGAGCCAAAGCGCCTGGCCTTCTTTATTCTTCTCTTGATGGATATTAGGGTCGTTTTTCATTTGGGGCTATTCCAAAAAAGACTTCAATAGTTACATAATTTTTTGTGAAGATGTGATTTTATTTTTCTTATTTAAAAATGTTAATGCCACTTACAAATAGGTCTTCAAAAAACCAACCAGCAGAATATGAACATTTTATTTTTTGCCAACATTTGGCACTGGTTTTTTGGATTTTATCTACCCTAGTGTTTATGTAGTAGTATTTCAATTGTGATTTTAATTTTTATTAGAATTTTATAAGAATTTGTATTATACTTTCACATGTTTATGTATTTCTTCCTTTATGAAGTGTCTAATTCTTTAACCTTTTATTTATTGGGTTGTCTTCTTATTATTTATTTGTTAGATGTATGTTTTGCTAATTTTTTCCCTTCAGTCTTTCACTTTCCTATTCCTTTTATTAATAGAGCTTTTACATGGTGGAAATTCTTCATGTTGATAAAGGACAAACAAATCAATTTATATTTTTATAAACTTCATGGGTTTTGTGCCTTTCTAAAAATGTTTTTCCATTTTAAGTTTGCATAAATAGTTTTTCCCCCCTCATCTTTGCAAAAGTAGTGTTTTGCTCATTATGACTCCAGTAGTTAGAATTAGATCTATGCTCCATCTCAAATTAATTTGTGTATATGAATTATGATAGAGTTCAAGGTTCATTTTTTTCCACATTAAATATTTAGTTGTTACAGCAACATTTTTGGAAAACAGAAAACAAAAAAAGAAAAGGAAAGAAAAAAAGACCTCTTGCCTATTGAATTAATTTTTCTCTGTGGTTGAAAATAATTTGGCAGCATATGAACAGGTCTATTTCTGTACTCCTATTTTTATTTCCTGATCTCTTAGTCTACCTTTGTGCCAATTAACACCTTGTCTTCATTACTGTAGCTTTATAGTTTGTCTTAAAATCAGGTAGTAGAACTTCTCCAACTTTGTTCTTTTTAAAAAATTTTCAAGCTAACCTCAGGCATTTATATTTCCATTCGAAATTAGAACCAGCTTTTCCAATAAACCTAACATAATTTTGATAGAATTTGTGTTGAATCTATTAGTCAAGGTAGAGACTATTAAGTAAATATTGACAAGGTTTTTGTGTATAGATGTAAATCTATATGATTAAAATAAGGAAGTGGGGAAAATAAAATTATAGCTAATGTATGTTTTAATTTCTAAAACAAAAAAAGATACATTCATTGCTAATATTTGTCCCTCTAATAAGAATGAATTTTTTTTTTTAATGTCATAGCCACTAGACTACAAAACAGAAATTTGTCTCTCTTGTTAAAGACCTTATAATTCTTAATACTAATGTTCCTTGTTAGGAAATTTTGAACAATAGTCTGTTACTTTTTGCAAATATGTAGTTAAAATATTTTCAATAGTTCACTAGGAATTTTTAATAATAATTTTATTGATGTTAAGAATTAGCAATTTTCTTACTTTTCCACATTGTACTGTGTAAATTGATTACAGAAGCAACAAAAAAGTTGTTGAGATTTATTATTTTTTATTCTTTGTCAGTGTAAGTTTGTATCAATAGAATTACATTTATTTTTTTCTTTAAGACATGACTGCAGTTTTTAGTTTTTCCAGCCTGAACTCTCGAGCTGAGCCCTTGGTAGGTCATGTTCTTTTTCCTGCATAGACCTGTGCATCCTTTCAGCCTACAAAGCTGTTAACCAGAACCTTCCCATGCCAAACACCTTCTCATTGTTCAGAGGGCAGCTCAAATGCAGCCTCCTCAGGAATAGTTCTCTAACAAACATATATAAAATACCTTCATAACTCTGTATCCCAACAGCTTTATTTTCCCTACTTAAGTTTTTAGTTATCTGAAATCACACACTTTTTGTGGTGTCTTTTTCTCCCTATTAGAATATAAGCTGCAAGAAGCAGAAACTGTATTATCCTTAGTAAGCCGACTACCTCCAAGTAAGATAATAAGTAGCTGTTGAATGAATCAATGAATTCATTGTACTATTTTAAGATGTCACCAATATCGTATGCATCTACATGTCCTACCTTTTCAAATTTCACCTTTGGAAAAAGTCAACATTTGTATGTACTTTAAAAAATTTCATTTCTGGGATTATTAATCCTGGATCTATTTCCATGTTCCATTAATGGTTCTATCTTAAAAACTAATTGTGTTTATTTTTGTGTGATAAAATTGAGTGAAATTTGACCTTACAATCAAAACTATAAGCTGGTTTTATCATTTACTAATCATTGAAGCTTGCAAAAGCCACTTACTCTTCCTATACCTCAGTTTTCTCATATGCAGATTTTAGATAATGATGTTAGCTCTGCTTAGTCAATAAGATTTTTGTGAAGGTGAAATTAGGTAATGTATTTGTGCAACCACTTTGTAAATGGAATGTGTAAGGCCTTATTATTAATTTAATGTTCTAATTCATTGCCTAATGGACTGAAAGAGTTAATTGTTCTTCTGAAATTATGTAATTTATTTTCAAGGCTGGGGAGAATTTTATGCAAGGTGCTACTAATAGATAATAATAACTCATTTGTTCCTCTATCATACCTTTACTTAGAAGACTCAGAGAGCTTTAGTCTACTCATTAATCCTTAACAATGCTTCTGACTCATTAGACAGCCTTATGATAAGCACTGGTCTCTTGTTTTTTTTACAGCTGGAACAAATGAGGCACTGAGAGGTTTTGTGACTTTTTCAAAGTCACACAGAAATCAATGAGTTGCTGTGGGCAGGGGTTTGAGAATCCCGGCAGCATCCTTGTCTGTAACCGACTTCGGTGGACGGTGCCTAGCATTACTAGGAACCAGGGAAAGATGCGAGGACAAACAGGACAGGTGTGTTGTCCTTAATGATCTGCATTCCTAGAGTGGGAATGGGAGCGAAAATTGGCTAAGATGGGGTAGATATGAAATTCTATGAATGACTTTTTTTTTTAAAAGTGCTTTGAAGGTTCAGTGTGGATACATATCATTAGCTAAATCAGAATAAACTCATAGAGGGAGTTGCCTTTCTGATAGACCATAGGATATTGCTATGCTTTCAAAGCAGCGGTTCTCAACCTGTGGGTCATGAGATCCCTTTGGGTGTCTAACGACCCTTTCACAGGGGTCGCCTAAATACATCCTGCATATCAGATATTTACATTACGATTCATAACAGTAGAAAAATTACAGTTATGAAGTAGCAACAAACATAATTTTATGGTTGGCGGTCACCACAACACGTGGAACTGTATTAAAGGGTCTCAGCAATAGGAAGGTTGAGAACCACTGTTTCAAAGGATAAAACATAGAAGGAAAATATATGGAGCAAATGAAACAAAATATATGAAGCAAAAGAAATGGAATGAACAAAATATAAGAGAAACCCTAGGACATAGCTGGAGAAAAGTAACTCATCATAGTGAATGATTTCGTACATGCAAAAATGCAAACAACTCATAATAGAGTTAGCTAGATATTGGTAAAGAAAAATATTCTATAAAACTTGTTGAAGCGCAGAAAGTTTTACTTTAATTCAGACTGTTACAATATGTAAAGGGACCACAGCAATGGAATTTTGCAATGGGAAATAGAGGGACTGGGCTACGTTTTGAATACATGGGAAGTGGGAATTTGTACCTAAGTAACAGAGGTAGAAAATAATTAAGAGGACCTATCTGGGATAATGGCACTCTGACTAAACTGACTTAAAAGGATAACTTTTTGAAGACAGACCAGGAGATCAAATTTGACTTGAATGATAGTGGAGAATGAGGATGAGGAGCTGAGCGGATATTAAGGTTATTCAAATATGAAGGATGCTGGTTTTGGCTAAACTGACTTAGCAGAGTTCTTGTTAAAACTTGATTCTTTCTTGCATTCTGGGAGGCTGAGATGGGGGGATTGCCTGAGCTCACAGGTTTGATACCAGCCTGAGCAAGAGCGAGCCCTGTCTCTAAAAACAGCCTGGCATTGTGGTGGGCACCTGTAGTCCCAGCTACTCGGGAGGCTGAGGCAAGAGAATCGCTTGAGCTCAAGAGTTTGAGGTTTCTGTGAGCTATGACACCACAGCATGCTACCGAGGGTAATGAAATGAGACTCTGTCTCAAAAACAACAAAACAATGTGATTCTTTCTTTTGCCCGTGTATGTGTGTGTGTGTGTGTGTGTGTGTGTGTGTGAGTGTGAGAGAGAAAGCAATCCACGTGCCTTGGCCTCCCAGAGTGCTAGGATTACAAGTGTGAGCCACTGCGCTTGGCCACTAAAACTTGATCCTACAAGGAAATGCACAGATAAGCCTTGTTGGGAAGAGGAATCAGGAGCCTGACTAAAGTCTGGTCAAGCAGAGATAAAGTTCTGTCAATATAAATATAACCACTTCAATAAAGATGATCATCATTATTATTATCACAAGTACTTATAAAAGTTAACCACCAGACTTGATATTATTTTTACTACCAGTACTTACTGAACTTTAGGAGGAGGAGTAAATAAGGCTTCTGTGATAAATAAGAGATGCCCCTAGGTGACTGTGTGGGATTGGTTGCAGGAATGCTGCAATACCAAAATCTATAGATATCCAAGACCCTTATGTTGAAATCTATGGTTGGTTGAATCCACTAGGTGTAGAACTTGTGGGTACAGAAGGTAAACTGTATTTTTAAATACTTACCTTTAGTTTGGTGTCAGAGTGTATCTCCCTGTCCAGACCTTGGATATGGGGTTCAGCCATGACATTTGCTGGTGCACATGAAACATGATCAGATGCATCTCATCCTGTGGTTTTAACTGTGCTTACACAGTTTGACCTTTCTCCTCCTATAAAATGGGCATTAGACCATGCTTCTGTTGGAACTTGGACCTCATGTACAGTCAGGATCTAAAACCTACTAACCCCCCACTTGACACAAAGCTATTCCAACTGATTCACAGCCAGTAAATGAGAAAAATGAATGCTTATTTTTCTAAGTCATTGCCCTTTGTAGTTGTTTGTTATGCAATTAAAGCTGGCTAAACCAGCTGGTAATGTGTAGTGGGGATATATTGTATAAAATCTTGAATTTTAGGATGCAGTCCTTCTCAATTTAGTGAACATAAATGGGCTTTTTAAATAAGAGTCTTTACAAGTATTTCACTCACTGCTAAGAATCCTATGGATAACCTCCAGTTCTCATAATAGAATAAAATGCTCATTTAAATGTATATATGTACATTTTTCTGAGTCATTCCCAAGTGATAAGAGCCATTACTCTGAAGTGTTATGAACCAGAGGGTAACATAGCCAAAGTTCAACTTTATTAAGAATCAGTTGGCTGAATGCATAGGACAGATGTAATGTTGGGGGAAGCAGGAAGACATTGCCAAAATCTAAATGATAGACAATGATTAACTTGCATGGAAACAGAAAAAAAAATGACAGGGAGAAAATTCACGCAAGAAGTTTTGCTACCATTGACTATTTGATGTGACAACTGATGGAATGTTAAAAGTAAGATAAGCCAAAAATGACTGAAGTCTTTGAGACAGTTGTTGATTGTCAGAGTGGTTCTGTCACTCCCAGTAATGAAGAAGTCAGAGGAGGATGAATAGGTGGTTTGCATGGTGGAGAAATAATGAGTTTCATTTTTAACAAGTTGAGTTTGATGTTCGGGCAAGAATTGGAGGAACCTGCATAAACGATAAGGCCTCAGACGCCATCTGATTATCAAATGCCTTTAAGGGGTCTGTGTTCTTCATGGACAGATAGAAAGGACTGATCATGTAAGATACTGAAAACTCCAGAAAGGAGTTTTAGGAAACAAAATTAATGGACCTCTGCTGGAAGCCAAGAACATGAGATTGAAGGTTTGGTTTTCATTGAAATTCCATTGCCAAGAACACCAGGATCTCTTCTGACTGAAAGAGGAGGGCTGATTTGGGCATCCTTTGGGAGATTTCTCCACCCTGTGTAGCTGATGGAGAGAAGGCTCAGCACTTATACACATCAACACAGAAGCCAAACGTTGAAGTGAGAGTTATATTTAAATATGAAAATCTAGTGCTGTACATTTTTTAGTAATGTAGATGATAAAGAATTTTGTAGAGATGTACTTTGTTGGCCAATAACTTGAAACATTTTACCATGTGATAATTTATGTCTCATAGAGTTGGTATAAGAGCATAGCAGTTGAGAACAGTGAATTTGGAACTCTGGTTTGAACTTATTCTCTGTCAGTTATGGCATGTTGATTCATTTATTTCACAAACATTTATTGAATTTCTACCATGTTCTACACATGAGAATAAAAACATACAAAAACTGAAAGATTGCTTTTTTGAGGTTATATTTCAGTAGAAGATATTTCATAAACAATAAACATAAGAGTAAATAAATAGCAAAGAATATTGAAAGCATTATACATGCTATGGAGAAAAAAAGGAATCAAAGAAGCAAAAGGTAAGGAGGATTGGGAGTTTGCAAAGGTGAGAAAACACTTGCAAATTATTAAGTATGGCAGTTAAGATAGGACTCATTGAGATGTTGAGATGTGAGCAAGGACTCAAAGGTGTTGTACACGATAGACAGTAACTTTTGTATAAACAGATAAAAGATCTAGAGCACAGGGCCTAGGGTAGGACTGTGCCTGATATATTTGAGAAAAAAACAGGGAGGCAGTAGCAGAGTAAGCAATTCAAAGAATAGTAAGAAATAAATTTAGAAAAATGGTAGGGTGATCAAGTGGTGATTTTAGCTTTTACTCTGAGTTAAAAGCAAAATCATTTGAGGTCTATCTATCTATCTATCTATCTATCTATCTATCTATCTATCTATCTATCTATTTTTGGAGACAGAGTCTAACTCTGTTGCCCAGGTTAGAGTGCCATCACTTCACCTAGCATATTGCAATCTCAGACTCCTGGGTTCAAACAATTCTCCTGCCTCAGCCTCTTGAGTAACTGAGACTACATGTACCCACCACAAAGTACAGTTTATTTTTTCTGTTTTTAGTGGAAAGGGGGTCTCAGTCTTGCTTGGGCTAGTTCCAAACTCCTGAGCTCAAGTGGCCTCCCAAAGTGCTAGGATTATAGGCATGAGCCACTGTGCCTAGCCTTCTTTTCTCTTTATTATAAAAATTGTTAAACACGTATAAAAGTAGAGAGACTAGTACAGGTTAACTATCAATATAAGTCCATCTTATAGATTGGTTAATAGGTATAAAAAGGAAGTTAGATAGAAGGACTAAGTGTTTGATAGCAGAATAGTTAACAATAATTTATTGTATACTTCAGAACAGCCAGAAGAAAGATTTGGAATGTTCTTCGCACAAAGCATAAATGTTTGAAGGGATAGATATCAAAATTACCCTGATTGATCAGTACATATCATATACATGTATGCGTATCCAAATATTATATGTACCCCAGAAGTATGTGCAGTCATTATATAAAAATAAATACATATGGCAAGTATTATTTGTTTTATTTAATCTATATGTCTGCTTAGTGCCCTATTTTCTGATTAGCTTATAGCGAATTCAAGCATTATATCATTTCATTTGGAAATATTTTAGTAGTATCTTTGAAAGATAGGAACCTCATTATTTTAAACATAACCAGAAAACTATTATCATAAATAAAAATGAAGACTTTGGTTTTATGAAATATCCAATGTGTCGTATTTCCCTAGTTGATGTAGAGATTCTTGTTTTATTATTATTATTTGTGTGGATCAGGCATCCTAGAGTATTTCGACCAAAGAATAGGGCTTTTACTCTGAGTTAAAAGCAAAATATGGCAGAAATACTCTGTCTGTTGTATTAAGAATAACTTGTGAGGTGACAAATAAATAGTAATAATTAAAGGCAGGAAGAACAGTTGGAAGCTACTGCTGTCATCTAGGAGAGAAACATGGTGGCTCTCCACACTAGGTTGATGGCTGTGGAGTATTGATAAATGACTGATTCCTGGATATTTCTTTTAAAATTTATTTTTTGAATTTATAAATGTATTTTAAAATTGAAGAAGAGTAGATCTTTCAAAGGGATTGTAAGTATAGTATATGAGAGAAAATTAAAGAATGACTAGGAGCTTTGTGGATTAAGCAGGCCAATAGAGATATTTCTATTAAAATTTATTTTTTAATTTATAAATATATTTTAAAATTGAAAAAGAGTATATTTTTCAAAGGGATTGTAAGTACAGTATATGAGAGAAAATTAAAGAATGACTAGGAGCTTTGTGGATTAAGCAGGCCAATAGAGTTAACAGGTACATGGGAGATAAGGAGTTAAGTTGTACATATTGGACTGAGATAGCAATTAGGCAGCTCAATATTGGACATAAAATTAAAGTCTTTAGCATATTATTATTGCACAGAGATAAGGGCAGATGACCAAGGACACAGCCACGGAACATTCTAAACATTTGGAACATTCTAAATTTTCGAGTTTGGGTTATGAAGAAGAACCAGCAAAGGATGCTGAAGACTGGAAAATGAAGTAAGTGTTCTTTACATTACCTGATGGAAGTGCCTTATAGAGGATCAACTATCGATAGTGTCGAAAGCTGTTGTTGAACCAACTAAAATGAGAGCTATAGAACATGATAAGATTACTTATTCATTCATGTAACTTTATTTATTTAAAAAAATATTTATTATCCATCTACTATATTCCAGCCACTGCATTAGACACAACAGATAGAAATGACAGCAAAGCAAAATTTCCACTTTTAGGAATATTACTTTTTAATGGGAATGTAGGGAATTAGTAAAAGTTTTAAAACACTGTTATAACATGTTTATCTTTTTTATGCTCCAGTTGGTTCACTTATAAAATAAGGCTAAATTGTACATTATCATATATTATTGTGAGAAGTAAACAATATTATACTTATATAAAAATGTTAAAAAATTTTCCTAAAATTATTTGGTTGAATATGCTTCTTTAGAAGCAATATCAATATACTATGGTACAGGATAAAACCTATAGCTTAGGGTTAATTGACAAAGACCATCTTTAGATTTTAGGCTCCTTGTAGAAGGAGTATAAGGAAGCTCAAAATAAGAATAAATGGAGAGAAGATGAGTCATGGATTGGAGAAAGGCCAGGGAAAGAAAGGCTCAGTGGTCTATGACTGAAACAGACAGAGCAAAGTGGTGTTACAAGTGGATTCCTTTTAAAATGTGGAATTAGATTAACACAAGATGAAAACAGAGATGGCTTTCAAGGGCAGAAGACCAAATTCTCTAAAATTCATAAAAATTAAGAAGAGGACAACATATTATTTTAGGCCCTACACTAAGGGTTCAGTACAATCTAACAAAGACTTTAGGAGCCCAAAAGAGCAGAGTTGACATCTGGGATACACATGTAGAAGGCTTAGCATAGAGTTAAGTGTTCAGTAAACAACAGCAGTGGTTACCCCGCTTCTCCAATGAAACAAAGTCTGTATGTTGGTAGTTGCTTGATTTTACATTCTTTGTTATTTTATTTTTATAAATAAAAAATGCATATAGTATGTATATGTATATTTTTTGTTGAAATAAGTCCATATAACTTTTGTAATAAACAAAAAATATTGGAAACTTTATTGAAATAGTGCTAGGATTATAGGTATGGGCCATAGAACCCAGCCAATTTTGATATTTTCTAAGCGTTTGTTTTTTAATTTGCAATCTGCTTACAAAGCATATTGCTCATGAAAAGAGGTACATAGAAGCATTCCATTTGAAAAATTCTCTCAAGAATTTATAAAATATATTATTCATAAAAACAAATACTTAAGGAGATTATTTAATTGAAATATTTGCATTAACTATGTTGAGTGGTGGGAATTCAGAAGTGGATAAACACAGGAATTGTCCTCTACCACAGGAAGAAATATATGTGAACAAATAAGTGACAGAGTGAAACAACAACAGTTGTTTCAACAGAAACAAAGAGGAGTTACCCAAAAGTGCAAGGTTGGTGCAGAAAAATCTTCCTTATGTAGGAGCTTTATGAGGTGAAAACTAAAAAGAGGATCCTCCAGCATCCACAAAGATAAAACCCTTACTAAAAAAGGAATCAAACTTGATCCTTTATGGGAAGCACTGGCGTGATGAGGATATCAGCAAATGAGGTGAGTAAGTTTGACTAGCAGAGGGAAAACTCAAAGATGTGGGTGTTATATTGAGGAACTTGCTGAGGTGCTTTGGCAGCTTGGAGAGAAATGATCAGAAGGGTCATTGGGGTTGAAGCATGTTGTCTGAACTGGAGCCAGGTAAGATACACAGAAAGATGACTGCCAGCTATCAAAAACCTCTAAATCAAGCAATGAGATGTGCACTTTGATTACACAATAGATATGGAGAATGAGCACAGAATATGAGAAACTTTCAAGAGATGGTAGAAGATACAGGACAATACAAGTTTTGTGGCAGGTGACTGGTAAAAGGGGTGAAGCCCTGGGGAATACTGGATAGGAAAGGATGATCCAGAGGTCAAATCATGTGAGTAGGATTAAAAAAATCTCCAAAGCTTGAATGAAGAATTATATAAGGAAGTAAAAGGAAATCTGCAGAGACAGATTTAGTGGAATTTAAACATTTTAAAAGACCACTTAAATGTCAAATTGTAACAATTTTAGGTTTTTTAAGAAAATGAACCAGAAGGCCCAAAAAAGATCATCAGAGGTACCAAAGAGAGCAAGAGGGAAAGCGTAGGGTGCCGGCCCCATATACTGGGGGTGGCGGGTTCAAGCCCATCCCCGGCCAAAATTGATAAAAAAAAAAAAAGAGCAAGAGGGAAAAAATGAAAAAAGATTCATTGAATTTAAGGAATGAATGCCATGAAAGTTTCTTCAAAAGTTCACCTCCACAGACATTTTACTGAGTGCCTATATATGTCAGAAACTATACACTGAGGTGCTAGGGACATAAATGTGTGTAAGATACTATAACTGCTCTTAAGAAACTTACATTTTGCTTGGGCTATCTTTTTTTAAATAACCATGGTGATACAATATTCTTAATGATAAAATTTCTAGATACAGCAAAAAATTCAAAATTCACTGAAATTGATTAATTCAATTAGTACAGTATATAAATGAGGTAATAGCCATGGATGTCTTCTTTGTTGTGTCAGCTAGCTTATACTATGCCCATGATCAAAGTATCGCCTGTAATCCAAGCTAATGTCCTTACTTTCACTATGGAAAAAGATGGAATATAAAATAGGAGTTGTTGAAAATCATATATACTTGTCTTGATTACAAAAAAGCAATTTAAAACAAATATCATATGGCTGGGGTGTAATGAATTATATTAGTCAGTGAATAAAAACCATCATTTTTGAAGAGTTGTTAAACACTTTTTACATGCATTTCTCATTTAAATTTCTACATAGCCCTGTATAACTCTATAAAGTAAATTGCACAATTTTACAAGTGATGTGATGAAGGCTAGTTATGACAGTTATGAACCCAAGAACTTTAGGTCTGGACTATATATTCCCAACCAAGATACCACATTGTCTTTCAAAGTCAGAAAAAATAATATATAATAAAAAATTATTTAGCGTAAGAAGCATAGATGAAGACAAAAAACACTACTTAGAAAATTTTAAGTGGTTCTTTGGGCGGGGGGAGAACTGTTGTTTTAAGTCATTGTAGAATTGTTTCAGATTAATAACTTGGTTCTTTCACCTTGGGTAAAGGAGAATGTGTGTGAAATAAATATATGTGATTCACTTTGCAGTGAAATTCTAGTATTCGACAGATTCTTTTTCCAGTTTTAGGACCATTCTGGAGACATACCTGTGAGGAACAGAAGGAACAGACATCAGGAGGACACATTCTCTCACATGTAATCATTATCTATGCTAATGGTTCTCAAACTTTATATATGTTAGAAGCACCTAGAAGTCCTATTAAAGACACATTTTTTTTCCTCAGAGCCACCCCAGAGTTTTTGATGAGTATGTCTGAAATAGAACTCGAATTTGTGTTTCTTTTCTTTTTTTTATATAATTTTATTGAATCATTATTGTGTACATTGGTGCAATCATAGGGCACAATGTGCTTCATATACAATCAGAAATATTTTGATCGTACTGTTACAGATAGCCTTCATGGCATTTTCTTGATCACTATATAAAGACATTGATACTCTACATTTAATACTTTTCACCAGTACCCTGCTAAGATGCTCCGTAGGTGTGATACGACTAATTGCCCTCCCTCCACCCATCCTCCCTCCTCCCCTCCCCTCCCTTTCCCTTTTCCCTGTATTCTTGTGCTATAATTGGGTTTCAGCCTTCATATGAAAGCTATAAATTAGCTTCATATTAGGGCTGAGTACATTGGATATTTTTCTTCCATTCTTGAGATACTTTCCTGAGAAGAATATGTTCCAGCTCCATCCATGTAAACACAAAAGAGGTAAGGTCTCCATCCTTCTTTAAGGCTGCAGAGTATTCCATGGTATACAT
>CAUYON010025667.1:0-24277 GCA_963573935.1 Arctocebus calabarensis | reverse complement strand
TGAGAAACCACGGACACACTTCGTCCACGAATAAGAAGAACTTGATCAAATCTTTTTTTTTAACTCGAATTCCCCTTTCCCTGAGAGATCCTTTGAGGTCTTTAATAAAAACTGCCTCCTTAGACAGCTTATGGCCCATCCTTATGGGACGGAATGAATTTGAAACTGAAACTTACGTAATGCGGCGCGAGCCTGTGAGCGGCAGGTCGGCAGTTACCAGGAACTTCACCGGGGACGTCTCCCGGGGTCTTCTAAGTAGGATCCTTCCGGCAAGGGTCCGTACCTCGAGCCCCACATTGGGCGCCACCTATCCCGTCCCGCGGGACGTGGTTATTCGTGGGGGTGAGGGGGACCGAGCCTGAAAGAGAATGGGCGAGAAAGAGAGAATGAGACCAAGCAGGTTTCTTGTCAAGGTCTGTCTAATGGCGGCGGGAAGCCAGTTTTTAAAGCTTACAAGTGAGTAGGGGGAGGAAGGGGCGGGGTATAAGGGAGCATGTCGTTTGCTGATAGGCAGGTTTGAAGTTCAGGCTATTAGCTGGTTGCGTGGGCACGGAACGAGCGCCTACCTTTTGTGTGCAGGCGCGGGAGCGGGCGCCATTTTAAGCTTCAGCATGGGATTAACTTTTGTGCTGGTAGGAAAGCTAGGCCAACGGGAAGTTGCGGTTTGGGATGTAACAGGAAGTATGCAAGGGAGGGGGGGGGGTCAATCCAGAAAATTATTTCTCTGTGCTGGGAGGAGGTGGGTAGATGTCCCCAGGCTGTGTTTTGACATTTAAGCCTGGCTTGAGCCCACTTTTTGGGCCCTCACATCTAGGAAGGGCAAAGCCAATGAGGACTTGATATGAATAGAGGGTGTTGGGTTATTGGGAGTAAGAAAGATGATTAGGAAAGATTTCATGGGTGGAGGGATCTGGACTTTAAAGGATGGGCACCCTGATGAATGAGGGAATGGAAGATTCTTCAGAGTAGAGAAGGCACAGTTTATACTGAAGTTTATACATTGGGAGTTTATTAGAAAATTAAATGGATAGTGTAAGGCTAAAGTTTGAGGGAATCTGGACACCAGCAATGGTTCGGGTAGCCACATAGAGTGTGTGAATCAGACTGACAGTGATGGCAGTGTGCAGGAAGGTGGATCATACAGTCGCGGTTCAAGTAACTGGAGACAGGGGAAGCTGGGTTTGAAGGCCGTTTTCTCTTTTCACTTGACTCTAGATGTGTGTACACATAGACTTGATGCCCAAAAAGAAAAAAAAAAAAAAAAAAAGAAAGGATGTTATGTGGTATAAAGGAAGGAGTCCCGGACTGAAAATCAATGGGATGGTAACTACTTGAAACTAGTTTTTCTATTCATTATTTTAAAAGTGAACACCCCAAATTGCTTATCCTCTGTCCATTTTCTTGACCTAATTTCCTTTTTTTTTACTGCTTCCCTCATTACATTCACTTTCTAATTATCTTTCTCCCTTTTTCACCAATTATTTATATGCCAGGTACAGTGACACTCTTACACTTTTAATGAAATTTACTTGTGAATTTACCTCTAATAATCAGGCACCTCAGGCTTTCCAAATTAAAAGTTAAGCAATCCAATAAAGTAGTCATTTGAAAACAGCTAGAAAGAATGGCAAGACTTTCCTGTCCAGAAGGAACCGAAATATATGTAAAAATATGGCTTTTAAAAAGGGAAAGAAATTCTTTAATCACTGATTCATTCATCTCACAAACATTTAAAAGAGTTTTACTGCTAAAAATTGTCACCCCAGGGTATTACTCAAGGCATACTGAGATTCTAGTCACTGTGGAACAACTGGGACAAGATTTCCCTCCCGGTTTATAAAACAGAAAACCAGAGAGACAGATTTAAGTTTTCAGAGATGTCTCTTCAAGCCTTTGGTTGAGTACTAATCTGTTCTTGTGTGACATGGAACTACTTGAGGTTATGAAAGGAATCACTAGAAAGCCAGCCGTCAGAAACTTTCCAAGCTCAAAGAAGGCTTGGAAAAGTCTATATTCCCACCTGACAATTCCCTTGAATCAGTTTGATCTTTTCCAGGTTTGTTTAAAAGCTTTTTTTTTCTTGAGGTTTAGAACAGATTTTAGTAGAAATATTTGACTCCTATTACTAAGATGATACACTTCTGAAAAATCCATCCAATGGCTATGATACAAGGTCTTTGTACTTGTTAAAGACTCAACAAATAGGAATTTTGACTCTCATCTTATACCATGTATTAAAAATTGACATGAAATAGATCATTGATTCAAATAAAGAACTAAAACTATAAAACTTCTATTTATAAAAATTATAAGAGAATATATTTGTGACTTTAGACTAGATAAAGATTTTTTAATAAGACACAAAAACCATGAGTCATAAAAATTTGTAAAATTTTATTTCATTAAATTTAAAAGTATTTGTGTTTCACAAACTACTATTAAGAAAATGAAAAGTCAAGATGTAGATTAGATAAAACATTGGTAAACATGCATTTAACACAATTTATATTTGCAGTATATAAATAATTCTTACAGCACAATCAGGAGGAAAATAACTTGTTTTAAAAATGGCAAAAAGTAGAAATTAAGGAAATGCTCAAAACAAAACGTTGTGGCCATATCAAAAGGATACAGGAGAAAGCCAACCTATAAAAGTTCTCTTTAGCTAAATAAAGCCGGAACAATTTAACTATCAAAATAAATAGAGTCATATATAATTACAACCCAATATAAAAAACAAATATTCACCCTGGCATGAATTATCAAATAAATAAATGTGAGGAAAGGAACACTCTTTCTTACAAAATAATTTTATTTTTTTAATCTCCAAATTTTATTTTTATTTATTAATTTTTTAGGTTAACTTTTTTTTATTGTTTGTTATTTATTGAGGGTACAAAATTTTAAGTTACACTGACTGTATTTGTTAGATAAAGTCTGTCTTATACTTACATCCTGCCATTAAGAGGTGTGCCATACCCGGTGTCCTCCATCCCACACCCTCCTCCTCTTCCCACTAACTTATTCCCCTACCCCACCCCTTGTGTTAACTCATCTACTGCCTTCATATTAGAATTAAGTACATTGGATTCTTGCTTCTTCATTCTTGTGATGCTTTACTAAGAAGAATGTGTTCCATCCCCATCCAGGTTAATACAAAAGGTGTAAAGTCTCCATCTTTTTTAATGGTTGAATAGTATTCTATGGTATTTATACACACACACACACACACACACACATACATACACAGCTACATACACACATACATTGACACCACAGCTTGTCAATCCATTCTTGGGTTGGTGGACATTTATGATTTTCCACATTTTGGTGATTGTAAATTGATCTGCAATAAACAGTCTAGTGCAAATGTCCTTACGAGAAAAGGATTTTTTTTTTTCTTCTGGGTAGATGCCTAGTAATGGGATTGCAGGATCAAATGGAAGGTCTAATTTGAGTTCTCTGAGGATTCTCCATACTTCCTTCCACAAAGGTTGTATTAGTTTGCAGTCCCACCAGCAGTGTAAAAGTGTTCATTGTAAAAGTGTTCCCTTCTCTCCATATCCACACCAGCATCCACAGCTTTGAGACTTTGTGATGTGGGTTCTTCTCACTGGGGTTAGGTGATATCTCAGGTAATTTTGATTTTAATTTCTCTTACAATTAAGAATGATGAGAATTTTTTTCATGTTTGTTAGCTATTCATCTGTAATCTTTAGAGAAAATTCTACTCATATCTCTTGCCCAGAAACTTTTCAGTGTAATTAAGTCCCATTTGTTTATTTTTGTTGTTGCCATTGCCATGGAACTCTTCTTCATAAAATCCTTCCTCAGGAGAATCTCTTCGAGTGTTTTCCCTACACTTTCTTTGAGAATTTTTATTGTTTCACACCTTAGATTTAAATCTTTTATACATCTTGAATCAATTTTTGTGAGTGGAGATAGGTGCAGTTCCAGTTTCAGTCTCCCAGAACCATTTATTGAATAGGTATTTTTTCCCCCAATGTACTTTCTTGATTGGTTTATCAAAGATCAGATGGCTGTAAGATGTTAGTGGCATATCAAGATTTTCTATTCGGATTTAAATGTCAATGTCTCTATTGTTGTGCCAATGCCATGCTTTTTTTTTTTGATCACTATGGCTGTGTAGTATACCCTAAAGTCTGGTAGGGTAATACCCTTGGCTTTGTTTTTATTACTGAGAATTGCCTTGGCTATATAGGGCTTTCTCTGTTTCCATACAAAATGAAGAATTATTTTTTCCAAATGTTGAAAGTATGATGATGCTATTTTAATAAGCAGTACATTGAATTTGTAGACTGCTCTGGGAAGTATAGACATTTTGACAATGTTGATTCTCTCCAGCTATAAGCATGGTATGTTCCTAATTTTGTAATGTCTTCTACTATTTCTTTTCTTAGGATTTTGTAATTTTCTTTGTAGAGGTCCTTCACCTTTTTTGTTATGTATATTCCTAGGTGTTTCATTTTATTTTAAGCCACTTTAAAGGGACTTGTGTCCTTGAATAGCTTCTCATCTTGGTGGTTATTGACATATATAAAGGCTACTGATTAGTGGATATTGATTTTGTATCCTGAGACATCACCATATTTTTTGATCACTTCTAGGAGTCTTGTGGTTAAGTCTAAGTGTAAGATTGTATCGTCAACAAACAGTGACAGTTTAACCTTCTCTGTGCCCATTTGGGTGCCCTTTATTTCCCTCTCTTGTCTGATTGTATTGGCAAGAACTTCCAGCACTATTTTGAATAGTAGTGTGATAGAAACCAAACTTGTCTGGTTCCAATTCTAAGTGAAAAATCTTTCAGTTTTACTCCATTCAGCATAATATTAGCTATGGGTTTTTCATAGATAGCATCAATCAGTTAAAGAAATGTGCCACCTATGCCTATATTCTTAAGTGTTCTTGTTAGAAAGGGATGCTGAATTTATCAAAGCTTTTTCTACATCTATTAAGAGGATCATATGGTCTTTGTTTTTTGCTTCTGTTGATATGCTGAATTACATTTATGGACATCATATGTTAAACCAGCCTTTCATCCCTAGCATGAAATCTATTTGATCATGATGAAAGATTATTTTAAAGTGTAGCTGTAAGCTATTGGCTAGGGTTTCATTGAGAATTTTTGTTTCTATATTCATTAGAGAACTTGGTCTGAAGTTCTCCTTTTCAGTTGGTTTTTTCCTGGTTTTGGTATGAGGGTGATTTTTGCTTCAGAAAACATGTTGGGGAAGATTCCTTCCATCTCAATTTTTTGGAATAGGTTATGAAGTGTGGGGATAAACTCTTTTTTGAAGGAGAGGGCACAATTCCAGGTATTGATCCATTTCCTCCTCATTGTAAAATTTTGGGGCATAGAGTTTCTTGTAGTACTCAGATGATCTCTTGTATCTCTCTTGCGTCTGTTCTTTCTCTTTTATCATTTCTGATTTAGGTTATTAGAGATTTTACTTTTCTGTTTCTAGTTAATCTGGCCAAAGTTTTATCAATTTTGTTTATTTTTCAAAAGAACAACTTTTTGTTTGATTAATTTTCTGAATGATTCTATTGTTTTCAATTTCATTTTTATTTATTTTTGTTTTTTTAGAGACAGAGTCTCACTTTATCACCCTCGGTAGAGTGCCATGGCATCACAGCTCACAGCAACCTCCAACTCCTGGGCTTAGGTGATTCTCTTGCCTCAGCCTCCCGAGTAAGTGGGACTGCAGGTGCCCACCTGGCTATTTTTGTCGTTGTTGTTGCAGTTTGGCCAGGCTCAGGTTAGAACCTGGTATATGGGGCTGGTACTCTACTCAATGAGCCACAGGTGCCACCCTTGGTTGTTTCTTTTCTTCTGCTGTGTTTGGGATTAGATTGTTCTTTTTTTTCCAATTCCATAAGATGGTTCATGAGTTTGCTGATGCCCTCTTTTTCTGTTTTGCAAATATAGGCATCTAATGCAATAAATTTCCCTCTTAAGCCTGCTTTTGTTGCATCCCATAGGTGTTGGTAACATCATTTGTTGGTTCATCTTTGTTATGTTTGGGGAATTTAACAATTTTGTCTTTTATCTCTTACTGAAACCAACTATTATGCAGCAAAAGACCATTTAATTTCCATGTCTTTGTGTGTGTGTGTGTGAACATTTTTGTTGGAGTGGAATTCTACCTTTATTGCCTTGTGGTCTGAGAAGACACAAGGTATAATTTCTATTCTTTTAATTTTGGTGAGGTTTGGTTTGTATACAAGGATGTGGTCTATTTTGGAGTACGTACCATGGGCTGATGAGAAAAATATATGCTCTTAGCATTTGGATGGTGTGTTCTGTATATGTCTATTAATCTCATTTGTTCTAGGGACACATTTATAACCTTTGTATCTTTGTTTAGTTTCTGTTTACAGAATTAGTCCAAGTCTATCAGAGGTGTGTTAAAATCCCTAGCTGTTATGGTGTATGAGATATCATGTTACTCAGACCCATCAAGGTCTGTTTCATAAGTCTATAAGCATTTAAGTTGGGTGCATAAATATTTAAAATTGAAATGTCTTTTGTTGTATTGTTTCTTTTACCAGCACAAAGTGTCCATCTTTGTCTTTATTAACTGTAGAAGCTTTAAAGACACTTGTTTCCGCAAATAAGATTGCAACCCCTCCTTTCTTCTGATTTCCACTTGTTTGAAATACTATTTTCCATCCCTTAACACTGAGTGTTGATTTATCCTTCAAGGCTGGGTGTGTTTCCAAGAGACAGCATATGGATAGCTTGTGCTTTTTTATCCAATCAGCCAGCCTGTATCTCTTCAGTGGTGAATTTAATCCATTGACTTTTATTTAGAGAATTGATAAGTGGAACATGCTCCATATTCAGCTCACCACCTCCTCTCTGTGCTCCCTGAGCTACAACTCCAGATAAGTTCCAAGTGCCAGGTATGGCTGAGTTCTCTCTTTTTCCCCAGTCACACTAGGAGAGCTCAGCTGAGCTGTCCTTCTAGGACAGAATAATTTTAAATCATATGTGTAGACATTCTTCTCACTAGTAGATAAGTCCCTAATTTGCATTATATTTACTAACTTTTTTATGAAGGGAGGATGAGGAGGCAGTGCAAGTTTCCTAAAATTTATATTATTTATGGGGTTTTCCTTTCCTGACTTTCTATGACAAGGAAAAAATATTTATAAAGGCAGAATACTGTCTTCTAAATAACCTGTTGAGGAAAAAAAAACAATATATCATTGATAGGGTGGGATAGTTTGAATGTTTACCCCTCTTCAAATCCCATTTTGAAATTTTATTCTATATGTTAGAGGTAAAGCCTAGTAGGAAGGTATTTGGGTCATAAGGTTAGATTCCCCATGAATGGACTAATGCCCTGCCTGGGGGGTGGGGAATGAGTAAGTTCTTGGTTTATTATTTCCGGTGAGAGTTGGTTGTTACAGACTGGCACCTCCAATTTCTCTTGCTTCCTCTGCTCCTATGGTCTCTGCACATGCCAGTTCTCATTCCCCTCCTGCCATGAGTAGAGGCTGTTAGAAGCACTCACCAATTAGATGCTGGCACCAGGCTTCTTACACAGCCTGCAGAACCATGAGCCAAATAAACCTCTTTTTATGATGAATTACCCAGCCTCAGGTATTCCTTTTTAACAACACTGAACAAACTAAGATATATAGTAAAAGAAAAATCAAGAAATGTAAGCAACTGGCCCGGCGCCTGTGGCTCAACGGGCTAAGGCACCAGCCACATACACCTGAGCTGGCGGGTTCAAATCCAGCCCAGGCCCCCCATACAACAATGACAGCTGCAACCAAAAAATGGCCAGGCATTGTGGTGGGTGCCTATAGTCCCAGCTACTTGGAAGGCGGAGGCATGAGACTCACTTGAGCCCAGGAATTGGAGGTTGCTGTGAGCTGTGATGCCACTGCACTCTATCCAGGGTGACAGCTTGAGGCTCTGTCTCAAAAAAAAAAAAAAAAAAAGAAAAGAAAAAGAAATGTAAGCAACAGAAATATTATCAAGAATAAAATTAACAGTGCTTTTAAAATATATATAAAAAGATATGGTGACAATGATAACTGAGATAGAATGCAAGGCAAAGAAAAAGTGGAAGATGTTTATCATAAACAAAGGATAATTTATAAGGATAAATTATAAGGATAAGTACATTCTATCAAACCTTGTAAGACATAACAAAGTAACACAAATGAAATATGTAAAGAAAATATAATTCATACATAAGGGGGAAAAGTAATATTTTTCTTTTTCTTCACCAGGTTTGTGGCTAAGTCATGAATGTGCAAAGCACATATTACTACAATAAAATACTTAAATATGATTGCAAATATGGAATTAAGCAGAAGAGAAATTTGAGTGAAAACTTTGAATGCATTTTGTAGCATTGCTGGAACAAATACACAACAACAAAGAAGATATAAATAACATTAATAATAGAATTAATGAAATTAAGTGAATAGGTGACTATCAATTCATATAATAAATAGAACTTTTTATGTGTCCCTAGAAGCCAAAAATTAATAGGATATCCTATTAATTTGTTACACACATGCATCAAATCTAGTTATAGGCAGCAATTTTATATGCTATGTTATCTGATTATTTACAAATACAATTGTTATCAGTAACTGAAATAGTGTTTCCTTTTTCCAACAAAAGTCTTTCCTAAACTAATCCATATGAAAGAAGTGACAACTTTAATTAAATTTTTGTTACAATGAAAGTACATTCTATCAAACCTTGTAAGACATAACAAAGTAACACAAATGAAATATGTAAAGAAAATATAATCCATACATAAGGGGCGAAATTAATGTTTTTCTTTTTCTTCACCAGGTTTGTGGCTAAGGCACCAATGACAAAAGACAGATTATCATGAGAAAAGCATAGAAAATGTACTTAATACAGGCTTTTTGTGATACATATAGGTGCCTTCAGAAATGAAGACGCAACAAACAGGGAAATCCAGGCATTGTTTTACTTATGTTTGATAAAGACGGTACAGTCGTGGGGAAGTATGACAGGACAAACGGTGTATAATCAAATCATGATATACCAGAGGGAACTTAGCAAGGCCTGTTTGTTCACATTCTTTTCTATATCCCTTAGTCTACAGAAATAAGGACATTCTTTTCCTATGGGTACCAGGTGGGTACCTCTGGAATTAAAGTTTTATGATTTGCTTTGGGGAACAGAGGTAACAGCAAGGTTAAGGTTACCTTTCTGCTTGTGATGTTTTCCAAAATGCCAAGATGCCTTATTTTGGAGTAATATGTCCTGAACATCATCAACATAGAAACAGCCTTTTCAAAAAAGAAAGAAGAAACCTCATAAAAAAAAATACTGTGAAAGAATGTGACAGGAGATAGAAAAATATGTCCTCAGCTATAATGAAGAGGTTAAATACTCTGTCAAAAGAAAGAGGTTCAGACTGAATTTTAAAAGTTCAACTATGTGTTGCTATCAAATAGTAAAACTCAGGTTTGATGAGACCTGAAGCTTATAAAAGTTTGTGGCTCTCTTAAAGAAAATGAATACATCATTATATAATAAATACAATCTGGCACATAGCTTTGGAAGGTTCCTGAAATGGATATTTTATTAGTTTGCTGTTCATGCTGTCTCCAGTCGCCAAGATTTGCATATAAAACAAAATGAATGGAAACACTAAAAATAGAGATTACTAAAGGCAAACCTAAACAAAAAGAATACCACTGCATGAATAAAATCCAACAGAAAAACAACAGATAAGAAATAGAGGATCAGTTTATATTTCCAAAATTGCCCTCAAACTATAACAACCATGAATGGCTTTTTACTGAATGAGACAAAGCACATTTGGAAAAACATGTTTGAAATAAAAAGGTTTGTGAAAAAAAATTTTAATATTGAATATTAGTGTTTAAGGAGATTAAGGGTAATTAAAGGCATGTGATTTGGTTAAGATATGATTAGATCTGTATAGATTGTTGGATATAGTAAAATTTTAAAATTAGAGAATAATTTTAAGTATGTATAAATCTATTATAAAATAAAAACCAAACAGAATTGGGTGGAGAAATATCTTTTATATTTTTATTATATATACCATTGTATTTTAAATGTCCCTAGAATACTTATTTTGCATAGACCAGTGCAGGAAATGTTTCAGAGAAAGTATCTGTTGAAAATTGATTGAAATTTTTTTATGAGGATGTACTTATTGTATAAGATATTTAATGAGCCAAAATTTTTTTCTATAAATAGTGGTTATCTAGTTTATTATTACTCTTTCATTCAGTTCTCTTTTACACTTTCAGTTTCCTCCAAACTTTATATGAGGCATTTTCCAGTGTTCTTTTGTAATGAATTAGAGATGATTTCCCCCCATTTCAATTTTGGGTAACTACACAGTGGCTTTCCCTATTTTTCATTACTGGCTAAAAACAGAGTTCTTTATCTGGCAGAAGTCTGGAAGCGTGTAGCCGTGGTAAGACACATCAGCAAATTAAATGCAATGGTACCTGAACAAAACAACTCAGAAAAACACTTCAGAGGATAAATTTTGTGAGAGCCTGAGAATTTTAACCTTTTCAAAAGTTCTGTTCAAACCTAAGAGTCTATAATTATAATTGTTCCTAATTTATTTTTTACTATCATACTCATCTTTTCTTCATACACATTGAAAAAAAAGAATTTATTTCTTTCTCTTCTGACTTCTCTAAAAAAATCATACATTTCTAATTCGTATATCCCACATCATCATCTTGACCTATACATGAAGTTACATCTCATTTTAAAATTTAAATGAATTGTTTATATATTCACTGACACTGAATATTTCTCTCAGTTCCATTTTTCTCTCAAAAAATTGTCCTGGAATCCTGGGCACTCAAGCATTACAAGGAGATATTATTTCTTTAAAATACCTCCTCATTGAAAAAACTGAAATCACTGGAATAGTTCAAAAGAGGAAGCCACATTATCTGCTACAGTTACCTACATCAGGGCCACATATTGTCCCTCTCGAAAAAAGATACACTAAGAAGAATACTTATTTAGAGCTGAGAGGATTCCTGTACTGATGTGAATTTCCACAAGGTCAGGGGTTGGAGGGGGAAGGGACAGTTCTTTTTAAGAGAGAATGAACTGACTCCTTTTGAGTTATACTTATACGCTCCTTGGATTGTTTATATTGCCTTTGCAGGGGCCAGTGGAGCAAACTGATATTGAGGGTGAATTTAAAGAAATGAGTTTGAATTTACTTTAAAGTTATATAAATAATGATTTTACAAAGGTTCAAAGTACATTTCTTAAACTGAACTATTTGGAAGTTTTTCTCCTCAAATTTCAAGTTCTATATACGTATACACAAACATTTCAAATTTTGTGTAACAAGATACTACATTACTTTAGCTCCTTTGAACAGCTCAATTACTTGATTCCACTATCTGGACAAAATAGCAAAACCATTTATGAAGGTGTGGATTTATAAAGTCATAAAGGATCTGTGCATTAAGAGAAATAAATTTGCCTTACTTTAATTAATCCTAAAAAGATTATCTGGAACATCATAGTGCTCAAAATTTAAATAAATGAACTCACAGCCAGAATTCTTTGATAAGTATTATGTAGAGATGTTATTTAGAATATTACCTTCAAATATCTACTCTAGGACTAGTAAAAACACTGGTAATTATCTAGCCTCTAACATAAATGCATAGGTTTTGCATAATGCATTCTTGAAACTTCAAAACAATTTTACTATTATTCTGATTTATAAAATGAGATTAAAGAGGTTAGATTAGTAGCTGAAAGTTAATCAACAGTCCATGAAATCTGAACTCAGGCCTCTTAAGTCCAATGCACTTTACCCTATGAATGCCTAAGCCAAAACATTACAGAAAATAATGAGATGTTCTGGAGGTTTTCATCTCATAGCTTGAGAGAGTATATTGAAACAAAGAAGAGAAATACAAGTAAACATTGGAATCGTTAAACATATATGTAGTCTTAGAAGTTGTGTAGCCACTTTAACTGTATCAGTTATGTAGCCACTTTAACTGTAAAGATGAATTTTAAAATATCCATTTCTGGACTATAACATATTAGCAGTCTTTCTTTATTCAAAGTGCTAGGCTAAAGGAAATTTGAAGATGACAAAAGAAAAAAAAAATCCCTGACTTTGAATTGCCTGTTTGAGGACCTAGAATTCTCAAATAACATATTAGATGTTCATATATAATCACATTTAATCCTTAGAACTACTTAATTGGTTTGGAAACTCCTTGCCCTTAGTTTTACCAGGCCAACTTGATCAAGTATTATGCTAAAAATTTCTGTGGGATAATGGTGGGTAGAAGAAATAAGATGATATTATGTTGAATGATGTATATTCATTATACGATTACAAAATACTAAAATTATCCAATCTCTTTCCAGAGTCTACCTCATCAGCTTCCTCTTCTCCCAACTTCATCACATTCAGAGTAACTCCATGTCCTTCTTTTTGAGAGAAAGTTTTTTTTTGTTTGTTTGTTTTGATTTTTTTTTAGGTAAAAAAAGGATAATTTATTTGTGCTCAGAAAAGAGAAATCTTTAGAAACAAGTGTCAGGGTTCAAAACATTGTGCCCTAAAATATCATATTTTAGCATAAGGAGAAAGATCTCTCTGAGCTTTTCTCACCTTTTTTTCTCTTAGGCTATAAAAATCATTCTCTTTCTCATCTTCCCTGAAAACCCTTATAGGTTGTATCCTGTTCCTAAGATACTCAGAAGGAAATTTTAAAGGTACAGAGACACAGAGATGAATCTGAACAACAGTCCTTGCTAAGCTGCCTTTAGTTTATTACTGTGAGATCATATTCTTTTTTAGCCCATGGAGCCTAAGCATAAAAGTATGTACTTTACCATGGATCCTTGTATCTTCATTTAAAACTTGGGTTAAATAAATTTGTTATCCATTTCTCTAGTTAATCTATCTTTAGTTACAGGGTTGGTTGTCAGCCGTGAACATCAGTGTCAGTGAGGAAAAGATATTACTTTTTCTCCTCTACATAAGCAAGCATCACTACCTTCTTAGAGGAAGTACGGGCGGGAATAGGTCAGGTAACAAATGACACTTTTATTCCCTTAACAGTGTTTTTCTGGTATAGATATGGTTATATCCATGGTAAACCAAGGCAAGAAAGCTCAGAAGTCTGAGTACTTGTGGCTTACTTAGTGGCAGAACTCGGATTCAGATGTGGCCCAGCTACACTCTAAGTCTAGCAGTTTTTCTTCAAAGAACTCAATCTTCCTATCCCATAAAACACTATCAAACATGATTATGCATGAAAAATAAAATGAAAACTAGCAGAATTATCTTTTATTTATTTGAATAAAAGGTGTTTATTTAAAGAAAAACACTAAAAGTTTTCTAAGGCTGACTAAAATTTTCCATTTCATCTAATTTTTTAATATTTTACATTCTATGAGTGGTCTTAGCCTCACTCATGACACTTAGTTCAGATTTCATTGACATGACTAAAGGAAGACTTCTTTCTTGATTGATTTTTCAGTAAATAACAAAGTAACAAATAACCAGACGAATAAAACCTTATTCTTGAAATTTTAGGTATTTAATTGTCATTTGGGGTAGTAGAGTCCTAATATATTATTAAATATTTTAAATAGTTAATAATTATTTAAATAATAACTATTTTTAAATAGTTAATAATTACTGCTAATGTATATTGAGGACTCACTTTGTGCACAATACACCCCTAAGTACTGTAATCATGTTATTTGATCGAATTATCTCAATATTTGATAAAGGTGGGTATTATAGTATTCATTTTATACATTAAACAATAAATACAATAAGACAGTAACTGTGGTGATGCAGCATTTAAAATCTATGTGCCTTTCACATCAACATCCAGTTTTAGATGTTTAAGACAGAGGTCTCAAACTCAAATGCCTGCAAAATGGTCAGCAGATGTCACTAAGTGGAACAGCGGAGGGGAATGCTAGGTGCTGATGAAGACTGCAGGGTGCTGAAAAGCACAAAGATTGTTTAAAGTGCTCATTCCCAACCTGGCTGCTATTAATAGCAAAGAGTAAAAATTGGTTCTTGGAGGGTATGTGGAAAAAAATTCTTTACTATTTTAGTATATACAACTCAGATATACAGAGTCTACTTGGACATAATATCTGTGGTATTGAAGCTTTCATCAAGGGGTAATGATGAAAAAGAATGTTGAAAGAATAGGCAATTGCTACTTGGACTGAATTCTGCCATACTAGAATGTTAGAACTTTACTGTTAGGGCTTCCACATTCTTTTTTCTTGAGACAGAGTCTCATTTTGTGACCCTTGGCAGAGTGCCCTGGCGTTATAGCTCACAGCAACTTCAAATTCTTGAGCACAAGTCATGCTCTTGCCTCAGCCTCCCAAGTAGTTGGGACTACAGGTGCCTACCACATTGCCTGGCTATTTTTTAGAGATGAGCCTTGCTGTTGCTCAGGCTAGTCTCAAATTCCTGAGCTCAGGCAATCCACGTGGCCACCTAGGCCTCTCAGAATGCTAGACTTTCATCATTCTTTAAGAAAATCCTATCATCTATTTTTTCCCATGAAATTTTTTAAGTTCAAAAATACTACACAAGCCTAAATAAATAAATTGTGGGGCAGATTTGGCACAGGGACAGGGTCAAAGCAAAACTTGTATTGGGCAAATATAAATGGCCAAGGAATACATATTGAAGGCTATTGCAATATGAAGAAAAAACTGGAACTTGGTCTGAACTTGACTTTGCAGAAACAAAAATCTGTGTTAAGTCTGAATTACATGAGATAAATGCTGGACCTCAAAAAAGAACACATTTTATAAAAATGTATACCTTTCAAATTTTTATTCTCACTGTCAACATTGTCATTGCTGTTTTGGTTTTAGGCATATTTAATTCAAAACATGTGCTTAGAAACTGCCAAAGAGGAAAAAAACTAACAAAGAAACCTGTATATTTCTTGTCTGGCAGCTAAAGTCTTTTGTGAATTCATAAATCAGTATCATCAATGAGTAAACAATAGACTTTAAAATGTAAGTTTCTATTTATAAAACTTGAGGTGAACATAAAGATAACATTGTAATTAAATGTGAATTTTCTCAGATTTCTTAAAATAGAAAAAAATATATTTCCAAGGAAAGATTATTAATGATGATTCAGAATATAAAAAAAAACAATTTTTATCATCATTCAACACACACAGATCAAATAGTGAATCCTTATAAAATAATACTAAAAGAACAATTAGAGAGAATATGACTGAATTTTTATAGTGAATCATAATTAAGCTTTATATGACCTATAATTAAGCTTTTATGCTTCTATATGGAAATAAGCATAAATGACCTTAGCTTTGCTTTCATGAAAACTGGTTGAACTGGGCCAACCTATTTCCTGGAAATGAAGATAGAATTTAGGCTGTATAAAAAGTAGAATTTAGACCCATGTAATTGAAAACTAAACTTCAGTAGTAGTACAGTGGTTAAAGCCATTATTCTAGTAAAAGAAAGTGGGTTTCAGGCCTAGTTTGCTACTTCCTGGCTGTGTGCCCTACCACAGGAGAAGACAGCCTGGGATCTCTCCAATCGCTACAACCTTCCTTCCCCCGACACCCTCTCTGTCTTGTCTTCTCTCACTTTTGTCTTCACCATATCAATTTTTTCCTTTCTGCTAACCTTTCCTTCCTTTTTTAATTATAACATGGAATTAATTTAGTAGCTAAGTCTATTTGAATAAAAATTCAATTTAAGTACAATTAAAATACTGTTCATATAGTTTAATGGGTTTAAGAATATACGCATTTATAATTTACGGATACAGCTTTTATAGAAGCTACCCAATAGAAATAACTCTTGGTAAGAAGTAAACTCTTATCTTCAACCTTCTCTTAGAAATCAACTCAGGCATTTCTATTAGATTTATAATTCTTTAAAAAAATTTTTTTTTTCTTTATTAAATCATGACTGTGTACATGGATGCATTTATGGGGTACAGTGTACTGATATATAGTGTGAAATGTTCACATTGAACTGATTAACACATCCATCACCTTGCTTACTTCTTTAAGGGTCCTCACCTAATGTGCATGAGGCAATGGTACATTTCAAAACTATTAAGAAAAGAGTATAATTGTCTTAGGCTTGTAATTCTTAAGTTTTTTTTTTCCTGGTCTTGTAATTTGACTTGGATAAGTACCATCTCCGCTGGCATGTTGAAATCTCTCTCTGAGGTACTGAGTTGCATTTTGAGGCAGTATGGACTGAGATCTGACTATACGCACAGAATTCCAAAGTCATATAAGCTATAGTGACCTGTCTTCTATGAAAGTGGAAATATTTTTTTATCCTCTCTTGTTTTTAGAAAATTATCAGGTACAGAAAATTTCAAAGGCATAGACAATTACAAAGATGTCTCCGTTCCCAAGGATGACAGAGGATAATAATGAACCCAGGCATGTGGGTCAAAGGAGGTTGAGGAATTGAGAGGCAAAGGGCTGGGTGGGTGCCGGTATCACCCAAAGTGGAGACTGAAAATGCTGTGAACAGAAAGACAAAGGGTGCTTGACCTATCAGTGAATGAAGGGCAGTGACCAGCGACTGAAGGACAGCAACACGGAGCGAAGGTGGGAAGTAGATTTTAATCATGTTTGTCAAAAAACCTGGGGCATTTTTCAAGATCAAGGAAGAGACCGTTTAAAAGTGGTAATGGGGATCCAGGGGCGCTCCTATCTGGAACTTTACAGAAGGAAGCAGGCCACACGGTGGGAAATAAGAACATGGACAGCTGGGTTTCACCTGTGAGGGAAGGTGGAAGGGGTAGTTGGAGAACAAGCTGGATGTCCAGGGGATTTTCTTTCATTGACCAAGAGTTCCAATGGAGGTAGAAATGAGTTGGCTAAGTGCATAAAAAGTACCAGTATGGGGATAAGTTTTAGGCGAATAGCTTGGTTTCCAGCTTGTGTGCTCACTGAGGGGACAGTGAGATTAGGCCTGATATTCATTTAGATAAAGATAATTAAAAAATTTAAACTAGATGGGTAAGGGCCTAATGGGCAATGGGCAACTGCTCTCTTCTGCGGGTCTTGATACTGTGGAGAACAAAGAAACGCACATGTCTCCTCTAAAAATAATTGTCTTAAGGAACTTAGGCACAGCTCTCTGTGAGAAGCACCGCTCTGCAGAAGGCGGTATTGTGGCAGGGTGGAAACCATAGCAGGCGTCTAACCAAGCTCTACATCCTCAACTGCACTGCTTCCTCTAGTGGAGCGGAAGATGGACAGATGCTCCCTCTTCATTTAGCTCAATGGTGTAGTGGCTTAAGGACATCACACAGGGACACTCCTCCTTCACAGGTCAGTGTGGCTTGGTAGTGTCTACACTTCAAGGCCAGTAGATGCTGCCTTTTTTCTCTGTGGTCCTAACACAGATATAGGTACATATGGAGGCTTCAGTGTGGGATGGGAAAACCCCAAGATTTTACAAATCAAATTCAATATTATCTCATAACAAAATCCTGAAAACCCCAAACATACTGGACTCTAATATTAATTTGTTTTGTTATTCATTTAACTTGTAAATAGTAAAGCAGAAAAAAAAAAAACAGTAAATGAAAAATCTATCAAACCAAAACAAACAACAACAAAGAAAACAAATCAAAACAAACTGTGTTAAATCTGGAGCTGGATAAATGAAAGCTATTCCATATACAGTTACATTAAAATGAAATTGCACACTATCAAAAGTAGAGAGAAAATATTAAAACACACCACTGAAAGAGAAAAGACATTACTTACAAAAGAATAAAAATTTGGGCAGACAGTAGTTTTCTCATTAGTTAAAGCAAGTTTTAGAACACCAAAAGGGGGGGAAAAAAAAGCTATCTTCAAATGTTGAGGGAAAAAATAACTATCAAGTAAAAATTACTCTCTTCTCAAATAACCCATCAAAAATGAGGTTGAAAACAGGACAATGTTAGTCATGTAAAGACTAAAAACATCTACCAGTTACAAACTCACTTCAGCACAGTGAAAAGGATATTCTTCAGTACAATTGAAAGTGAACCTTAAGGAAACAGTGGTGTATAGAAACATGACAAGCAAAAAAGTCTGTAAAGCATTTTGATAAATCTAAATAACAGTGGACTTGAAAAAGCTATTACTCTTAGGGATTGTTTAAAAGTAATTCATGTATCTGTAGAAAGGAATAAAAATATGAACATCTTTTATAGTTATTACATGATTTAGGAAAGAAAAATTGCTAATTAAACTAATACGTAAGATAAACATGAATGGTAAAATTCATGGGTAAGCATTAAAACAACAAATAAAAATAACTTTCAAACCAATAAAAGGTAGAAAAAGGTACTACATTCAGTAAAGAAAACAGGTGAAGTATAAAAAGAGATTTAGAGGAAACTCAATGGCAATAAATAGAAAAAATATATATAAAGAAGGCAATGAAAAGGCATGATAAAACTAACAAGAAAAAGTCCTAATGGATCTGTAATTAATATTAATGTAATGTTATTAAACTCATCTACGAGTGATAGAGATGGGGCTTTTGTTTCTGGCAATATGTTGAACTAGACAAAATGAAAAGTTACTTGTTTCAAAATACTAAATATGTTTTTAAAAATGCAACAAACATCAGTTAAAATGCCTACTTTAATAAGCAATTAAAATGCCTACTTTAACAAGTAATCCACAGCGGAATAAATGGAAACCCAATATGATATTTTTCACTTCTTGATATTTTTTCACTTATATATTTTTCACTTCTTGGAAATGTTTGTCAGTCTCAACTAATACTTCCGAGGGTTATCCCATTAGGGACAGAAGCTGAAGCCTGAGTCATGACAGTCATGGACTCAGAATCAAGGTGTGTAGCTAAAGATTGGACTCTTAAAAAAACTATGTCGTTTCTAATGAAGAGCAGACTACTAAAATTCATCCTTCTGCAAATGAAGACTATACAGATGTTTCCAAGCCTCAGTCCTAGCTCTGGGTAAAATATGAAAAATAATTTTGCTTGAGAATTCTAACTTCAGGCCTGTTCTCACGTGAGTTTTCGAATTTAATTTACATTATTTTTTGACATGAGAAATTAACATAAAACTATTTGTGAACTGGGTAACCTGGGAAAACAGAAATAAAACTGTCTAAAGGGATTCTCACAGATAAAAACTGTTCCAAAATAAGCTTAGAAGCTAAATTATACAATAGAAAGTAATTTATCTTGATCAAGAGTAATCAGCAATCACAAATAAATAGATAAAGAAAAATCCTGGAATTAGACACAAATCTTCTTACACTTAAAATAAGTGTTAACAAAAATAACTAAATGATATACTTAATGGAGAAATTATGGATATTCCCTTATGATCAGTATCAAGACAAGTTTCACTACAGTTACGCCTGATGCCTCTAGTGAAATCCTAACCAAAATAAGAAGTCCGTAAAGAGTAATGCAAGTCAGAAAGTTTGAAGAGATGAAAGATAAATAAAATCTTATTGCTGTTTACATAGAAAATTCAAATTTCTTTAAAACAAGAAACTTTTTTAAAAATTCATAGGAGAAATGAAGTTTACATGATATAAATATTGGTAATATTCTCTTATTTTTACAGTATTTGATTCAAACGAAAATAAAAGCAATCACTAAGGTAAAAAGTCACATCACAAGAATTATAATGTACTTACAAATATCACAGGATTATGAAAAAACTGTAAACCTCTTTTTGTGAATGATAATGGACAGATATAGTATGTTCCCAAACCAAAAACTAAATATCATAAAGAAAAAGTAAGAAGTGGAAGGTCACTCAGAGAAGACACAGGCCAGTTTTTCCCTTCCATTCGAATAGGCTAGAAGATGAAAGGCTTTCCAACAATTGAAATAAGTTATTCACATTTCTTCCCCGGATCCACTAAATGTAGGGCCTTGCCCCCCTTTCCTGGTGATGTCTTAATCTTAGGTGTTGTATGTTGAGAGCAGGCAGTCCACCGGATGACACTGTGACCAGAGGCCCTTCCCTGGGCCTCATGTTAATTCCTACATCAGTTAGGGGGTCAGGTGGCCTCTCTAGGACCCTTAAAGGTTTGACCTATAGTAGAGTATTTTGCTGATGTGTTCTGCCCCATCTAGGCAAAGAAAAAACCCACACAATTAATTCACATCACCCCCTTGACATCTTATGCTTTGTCTGCTTGTTCCTTATAAGATATTTTTATGTAGAAAATAAATAGGGGAAATGTTTCATCCCATTTAGCAAGGTAAATAATTTAAAATAGCCAATGCTTAACTAACACCTGCTACATGCCAGGCACTACTCTGAGTACTTTGAGATATATTGATCACCTGAGGAAGATACTATTATTACTATCATCCCCAAATTATAGATGTGTAAACCAAGCTATAGAGCAATTAAGAAATTTGTCTAAGGTCCTATAACTTTCAAAGGACAAAACCAGGATCATGGATCCAGATAGTTTTGCTCCAGGATCCTAGGTTTAACCACTAGGTTGCACTGCCATGTACACTGTACATTATCCAAATATGTGTCTGATAGAGTGGCCTGACTTTGAACAGGTATAGGTCAAAGACCTCACTTTGTCCAGGAGTTTGAATTCTCTATTCAGAATTATTTTTGTTCAGGTTTTAGAAATGGCTCTGATTTTGCCCAAAAAGTCAGTCACTTCCTAACAGATCAGCAGTGGGACCGTAGAGCGCAGGCCTGGCAGTGCACCGTGATGGTACACTTAACAGAGACGGGACACCAGGGCTCTGGGCCTCTGGCCTCTGGTCTCGTAATAAGGAATGCAACTTGAGACAGGGACTTCATTTCTCTGGACCATGGACTTCTCACGTGCATGGTGAAGAAGTGGAGGCAGAAAGACAACTTTGAAAATTCTTCACTTCTTGAAAAGAGTGAGTCTTTAATTTTTTTTGCCCCCAACTATATGGGTCATTGGTGATGAAGAGATAAAGCAAATGACAAGTAAGTTTTCACCGTGCTCTGAAGGCAGACACAAGACATGTGCCTGAAGTCCAAGAATGTGACAGGAAGTCCTGGCTTGGACTCTCTATTTCAAGGAACAACTAATCAATGCAGAAGAGGCCCAGTAATTAAATGCCACCATGTTCATTTATTTCCAGTTTCTGCTTTTCATGGACTCATCCTTCAATGTATGTATTTTTACCAAAGTTCATCATAGATCCTGAAGGCACAGATAGACAAGGAGGAACCTTACCCAACACAATCCTTCTTCACATGCTCCACTTTTTATATTTTCTCATTTCAGAATATTAAGATATTAGACATGTTGTTACAGGCTTAATGACTTACAGGAGTAGTTTGAGTTCTCACCGGGGGTGGTAGCAATACTAGGATTTCTGACTCAGGTCCCCAGGAGGAACAGATAAATTTCCTCCTCTGTTGAGTGGAACGTCTTCCTGTCTCTTCAAGCTTCTTTGGCTGCTCTTAGCACCTGAAAGCTGAAAAGAGAATTGGATGCCCTTAGCTTTGTTAAGAACCCAGCTAACATCCAACAGAGTCTAGGTTTCAGCCAAGTTCCCAGTGGGTCCATGATCTTACGGATAAGCTGAAGATATTATGATGATATGTCTTAATGATTAACTTCATTTAAGTTTGTATTATATTTTTTATTATGAAATAAGTGATAAATTTAAAATAAAAACAATAAATATAAATATTTCCAAATTAATTGGTAATCAATATTAATTCTAAATAAAGTTTCAAGTGGATATTTTATAGAACTTGACAAACTAATTCTAAAATGAATTTGGAATGAATTATATTGAAACTCATAAAAAGAGGTAGAAAAAAATTGTCTTATCACATATAATTATTTTACAAAATGAAATCAATGACAAGCATGTAGATAGGAAAGCATAAACTACTTGATATGAGAGCCCAAGAAGAGTGAGATGTGTTAAATGAAGTGTCAAAGATGGCATACTACAAGTCATTGGGAAAGGAATTGCTCAGTGTTAATTTAAAAAATTAGAATATCTATTGAAAATTGTATCTGTTCCTCACATCCAGTATAGAGTTGAATCCACGTTGATTTTAAAATATGGGTAAAGAACATTTATAGTTTTTAGAGGAATAATAACCTTAGTAGCAGAAAATTCTAAATCAGACCAAAATAAGGTAAATTCACAAATGAAAAGATTGATATATTTAATAAAAGTAAAGTAAAAAGTAGTTTATGACAAAATATCCCAAATAATACAAAATGGCAAGCATCAAACAGAAATAAAAAGAAGACATATAATCTATGTTTCCTTTGATATCCCTGTGTACATTTGTAAAGTTGTGGGGAAGTGGGAAGCTGGTAAAGTGATTTTATGTTCCTGGGGGGGAGGAGGGTGGCTAGCCATACACTGATAATGATGGCAAAGCAAAAGATAGAAGAAATGTGAGCCTCAATTATGCTGCAGAGCTACTGGATTATGCAATTTTGGAGACTCATGATCTTGGGTTCTTTTATTGAATGATGTGATAGTTTTCTCTTTCTCTGTAACAAATTATCAAAAAAAATAGTGGTTTAACACTCAAAAAAATTATCATCATCATCACACATCCAGAGGTCAGACGTCCAAAATGGATATTAATGGATTAAAATCGAGGTGTTGGCAAGGCTGCCTTACTTTCTGAAGGTCCTAGCAAATAATCCATTTTCTTACCTTTTCCAAGTTTGAGAGGCTGTTCATTATTTTGGCTCATGGCCCACTTTCAGACTTTGAAGTCAGCAATCATATCACCCTAACCTCTATCTCCATTTTCACTTCTCTTTCATTCTGAGTGTTCTGCTATTTTCTGCCACTTCAAAGTGTTCTGTGATTATATTGGTACCCCCTTCCCTCCCCACCTATCATCTGCTATAACATCCCCAACTCACAGTAGACTGATGAGGAACCTTAATTTCATCTGCAAACTTAATTCCCCTTTGCCACGTAAGTTGCACATCCATAGTCCTTAAGATTAGAACAGACATCTTTGGGGAGCCTTATGCTGCTACCACAAGTGTTAATTTTCCCTTTTCTTTAAGGTATTTTGTTAAGTTTTTTTGTTGTGGGGACTTAAGTCATCTTGACACATTACTCTTTAATTACTTGTAGCTGCTACTACTAATTGTATCGCCTGAGTCCTTACTTAGGGTAAGTAAACCCTTTAATCCATTTAATTTCTACAATAACCATATAATCCAGGCATTGTGAAAGTCCTTTTACAGATGGAAAACTGACAGATACGCAGACAAAGCAACTTGCTAAATGTCTCCAGCATTTGGGTTTTTAACTACTATGCGCTACTCCTTTTCTATATATTTACATAAAGAAAGAGAAACAGAAATGAATTTTAGACACTTAAAATTAAAAAAAAAAAACTGTTAAAAATTGTAACATCAGCCATGTGAAATATTCTTATTGTCATAAAAATATGACCACAACTTGTCATCACGGGAGTCCATACCTACATGGTGTGGTAGGAAAGTACCTGTCATAGATATTTTGTTTTCTTTTCTGAGTTGCCAAAGTGGACTCTTCTTAATTGTCAGTGAACTTGTCGAGAATTGTTTTTGTTTAAAGATCCATTCCTTTGCATGTTCAGTGTGTTGCTGTGGTTCTGCTTGTCTAGTCATTCTGACTGGTGTTACATTTGCGTTTACTTAACAGTATATTTCATTTGCTAGGTGTCAACTCCGGTCCCTTAGAAGATCCATTTTTTTCCTCAGTTTGCACTTGCCTTTCTTTTTTTTTTTTTTTTATTGAATCATAGTTGTGTACATTAGTTCAACCATGGGGTACAGTGTGGGGGCTTCACATGCAATCTGAGATATTTTATCAACCTGATTGACATACCATACATGATATTTTCTCATTTACTATATGAAAACATTCTTGATCTTTGTTTAGAAGTTTTCTCGTGACCCTTCGAATATGCACCACACATGTGATCTCACCCTTTGTCCCATCTCCCCCCACCCTCTCCCTCCCCTTCCCTCCCTCTCCCCTTTCCCCTTCCTCCTGTGCAATAAATGGGTTGTAGCCTTCACTTGAACGATAAAGAATTTGTCTCATATTAGGGGTGCATACATTGGATACTTTTTCTTCCATTCTAAAGATACTTTGCTAAGGAGAACATGTTCCAGCTCCATCCATGTAAAAATGAAAGAGGAAAAGTCACCCTCTTTCTTTAAGGCTGCATAATATTCC
>CAUYON010025666.1:0-41154 GCA_963573935.1 Arctocebus calabarensis | reverse complement strand
ACTTTTATTCCATGGTGGTCCGAGAAGATGCAAGGAATAATTTCTATTCTTTTAAATTTGCTGAGGTTAGACTTGTGGCCTAAGATGTGATCAATTTTGGAGTATGTTCCATGGGCTGATGAGAAGAATGTGTATTCAATTTTATCAGGATGAAATGTTCTGTAAATTTCTGTTAAATCCAGATGTTGAATGGTTAAGTTTAAATCTAACATTTCTTTACTTAGCTTCTAGAGGATCTTTCCAAAACTGCTAAAGGAGTATTAAACTCTCCAACTACTATGGAGCTGGGGAAATCAAGTTACTCATGTCTATTAGAGTTTTTCTTGGGAGCATAAATATTAATAATTGAAATCTCATCACATTGAGTGTTACCTTCAACAAATATGAAATGTCTGTCTTTATCTTTCCTTACTTTGGTTGATTTAAAGCCTATTGTATCTGCAAATAAGATTGCAACACCTGCTTTTTTCTGTTTTCCATTTTCCTGGAATATAGATGACCATCCCTTCACCTTGAGTCTATATTTATCTTTTAAGGTAAGATGAGATTCTTGTATGCAACAGATATCTGGCTTGAGATTTTGTATCCAGTCAGCCAACTTATGCCTCTTTAGAGGACAATTTAAACCGTTGACATTAATTGAAAACATTGATGAATCTTGAGAAAATCTAGTGGACATTTTTAATTCTTTCATTGCTGTGGAAGTTGGAATTTGATAACATTTTCCAATTTACTTTGTGTTGGAGGATTACTCTGGTGATTATGGAGAATAGGTCTTAGAATATCCTGGAGAGCTGGTTTAGTTATAGCAAATTTCTTCAACATGTGGATGTCATTAAAGTATTTAATTTCTCCATCATAAATGAAACTCGGTTAAGTGGATACAAGATCCTGGGTTGAAAGTTGTTTTATTTTAGGAGATTAAAAATCAATGACCATTCTCTTCTAGTTTGAAAGTTTTGATCAGAGAGATCTGCAGTTATTCTAATATTCTTCCCCTTGTTGGTTATAGATTTTTTTACATCTCGTTACTTTCAAAATTGTCTCCTTCATATTAACTTTAGTGAACTTAATTACAATGTTCCTGGGGGATGTCTTATTCGGGTTGTGTTGTGCTGGGGTTCTGAAACTGTCTGCTATCAATTTCAGAATCTCTTGTCATGTCTGGAAAATTCTCTTTCATAATCTCATAAAGAAGATACTCTGTTCCTTGAGATGCCACTTTGTTGTTTTCAGATATCCCTATAAGGCAAATATTGGTTTTCTTTGAATTATCCCAGAACTGTCTGATCCATTTTTGCCTTCCATAGGTTTGGGAGCATTCAAAAGCTTTGTCTTCAATGTCAGAAATCCTTTCTTCTGTTTGCTCCATTCTGTTGCTGAGGGGTTCTACAGTGTTTCTCAGATCTTTGAGGGCTGCAATTTCTTGTCTCAATGTGTCAAAATCTTTGGTCATTTGGTCTTTGAATTCCTTGAGACAATTTTTGAAATGCACCCTGAATTTCTAAATACAACTTTTCCTCTATTTTATTAATCTTGTTTGCAATCCAAATTCTGAATTTGATTTCTGACATCTCAGCCATCTGTTTATGCATAAGATCATCATTTGGGTCCACCAAATTGTTCTTTGGGGGTTGACTACTCTGATTTTTCATGTTTCCAGAGATATTCTGCTGATTCTGCCCCATGATTATTTTACATTGTGGCTGGATGAGTAGATAAGGACAAGTTGGGTTGGAGGTTCTAGAAGTAGTGATTGACCAGTCCTTTGCCTGAAAGCTGGGACTTGTGTCCTTACCTTTTCCCCTAGAGTTTTGCCAAGGACCCATACAGTGCTAGTGCTTGCAAAACTGGGGACCTTCTTAGTGTGGTGAGATTAAGTGGCTCTGTCTTATTTTCAGCTGGTCTCTGTCTTACCCTAGAGAATCAGTTATTCTGTTGGAGTCTGAGCTGTGGAGAAATACCAGCAGTTAGGTCACCATGCCCCCCATAGGCAACAATTGGAAAAGAAAAATCAAATTTTCCCAACCACACACCCATGGTACCACTTTGAAAAGTCCTCCGGTGATTGGCCCAGTTGAAGTGATCCCAATCAATTGTCCCAGCTAGCACCAGCCTCAAATGGAAGAGTTAAAAATTCTCTGGCAACTAGATAGCAATTGTTTGCTAGAAGGTCTAGTATAATTTGCTCTGGTGTTCTGTGAGCTTAGGAGGGCCCCTCCAGCAAGTAGATTAGTCTGGGAATGTTGATGCCTCTTTCTCCCTCTTGCCCCTCTCTCACACCCAGTTACTGGTAACCCCACTGGGCTGTGATCCAGTTTCCTCCAATGAGCAGATGTTCCAGAGGTTTGCACCTACCTGGGTCACAATAAAATCTGTGGCTCCTCAGCCAGTCTGCCACTCTCCAACACTGTTTGGCAGTGGGAGGTGAGGCCTGAGTACCTGGGTACTTGATAGGGGCTGGGGTGGTTCACTCAGTTTCAGCCCTGTCCCTGATTGATGTTGCAGATAGAACAAAACAAGTTTGCAGAATTTGTTTCTTTGCCCTGTGGATTTGCCCATTGGGCTGAAAATGGGTCTGACTAAGTCTGTAAGTTCCAGCCCTTTGTCTCAGCTTGCATCCCCCGAGGGCCAGATGTGTCTGAAGCTGCGTAAAGCAGTCTCTGTCCTTGGAGTCAGCCTCGCACTCCACACTGGCTGGTACCGCCTCAGGCATATCCTTCACTCCTGGGACATGTGCTGGCCTGCTCTGCCAGTGGCTGCCACTGGAGAAGCTGCCTGGCCTCCCCTGGCCACCCAGAGAGACTGGGAGTGTCTCTTCAAAACATCCCCAGGGGTGCGAGCCTCACTGCCATTGTTCCCACAGCTGCGGCTGCTGGTCCATGCCTCATGGGACTGCCTTTCCAGTTCGGCCTCCTCTTGGCTCACTTTCCTCTCACCACTCCTGAGCCAGAAAACCAGCACAGATCAGCAACATTCTGCACCCCATCCACAACCCTCGAGAAAATGTCCAAGAATCTGGACTCCATGGGGAATAGGCCTCCAGACCTCAGGGTGAGAGTGGAGGGGAGTGCTGGGAGTTCAGACTTGCAGGTAGAGAATATATAGACTTTTATACCATTTTTTGCCTGGCAGGAGAGTGCCATGGCACCCTAGTAGGGGAAGGAGGTCTGTTTTTTAGAGGGTCTCTCCAGTGGGATAGAGTGGGAGGACATCTGAACTCTGTTTGCTTGTTTGTGTGGAGGTATGGAGTATACTGCCAGCTGTTTTCATGGGGGAGGGGACTCCTGTCTGCTTTGGGATGTGCTCTGTACTTTTTGTTGCATCCTCAGGGTCACAGGTCACCCCAGCAGAGTTGATGTGCATTCTTCAACCTTCTCTTTTGACTCAGATCCAAACCATTGGCTTTCTTGCTAAATTTCTGCCCTTTAACTCTCCTTCCGGATGGGAGCCTCTGCGGAAAGCTGGAGCCACCATCTTGGCTCCCCCCTTGATATTGATTTCATTGAAATGTATAAATCAATAGAATAGAGTTCATAATTAGAGCCATATATATTCCAATTAATTTTATATAAAAATGTGAAAGCAATCCCATGGAGAAATGAGAGTGTTGTCAAAATATTGTGCAGGAATAAACGGATATCCATATGTGAAACAAATGAGACATAATCCATATTTTATACTTTATTCTAAGTAAAATGGCTTATAAATCTAACTATATAAAGCTTAAGATTATATAACTTTTAGAAGAAACAATGGGACATAATCTCATCAATTTTGAGTTCAGCAAAGATTTCTTAGATATAACCCAATGTCAAAGTACATGAAAGATAAACTATGCACTGAACTTCAATAAAATTACGTGTCAAAAACAATGTTGACAAAAAAAAGACCACAGACTTGAAAAAACTTGCAAATTAAGTATCTGTTTTGTAAGGATTTGTGTTTAGTATAAACAAAGAAATCCAAAAATTCAACAATAGGAAAACAAAATCTAATTTAAAAATGGACAAAATATATAAACACAATTTTCACCAAAGAAGACATAAGGATGACAAATAAAGACATGATGTATCAGTTGTTATATTATTAGAGAAATGCAAATTAAGCCAGAGCAACCCACCCCTCCATGTCTATTACAATGGCTAAAATGAAAAGAAAAACACATAACCTGATAATTCTGATCACTGTTGAAAGAGAACAATTAGAACTTTCACATAGTACTCGTTTGACTGCAAATGCAAGGCTATATGCGCAAAAAGATGGACCTGAGTGTTCCTCAAGCGGTGAATAGATAAACAAACATCAGTATATCCATATATGGGAATACTGCTTAGCAGTAAAATGGAACAGATTATTGATACATGAGACAAAATAGATGATACAAATTATTATTTGTATATTTTCTGCAATAAGCATGAATGATACAATTTTTATGTGTATAATTTCTGCAATAAGCATGACTACTTATGTAAAAAAATTATTAAATAGTTTTGGTCAAGATCCATTAATTGGATTTCGTGTCACACTAATGTGTGGTGAGCCACAGATTTCAAAACATTCCTCTGTTTTAACCAGTAGTTCTCAACCTTCCTAAAGCCTCAACCCTTTAATACAGTTCCTCATGTTGTGGTGACCCCCAATCATAAAATTATTTTCATTGCTACTTCATGACTATAATTTTGCTGCTGTTATGAATTGTAATGTAAATATCTTATAAGCAGGATGTATTTTCATTGGTCACAACCCACAGATTGAGAACAGCTGGTATCTTCTGTCACTTAATCCCTTTTTCCAAATTCCAACTAAGCATTTTCAAAAGTGAATGCTCCAAGGTCAAGGAATTGTTTACCTTTCCAAGCCATTCCACTTGGGTCACACTGAATTATAAGAGTTTTCTTCCTTTTTTTTTTTTTCTTTTTTTTAAAGACAGAGTCTCACTTTGTCACCCTGGGTAGAGTGCTTGTGGCATCACAGCTCACAGCAACCTCCAGCTCTTGGGCTTAGGCAATTCTCTTGCCTCAGCCTCCCAAGTAGCTGGGACCACAGGCACCCACCACAACCTCCGGCTATTTTTTGTTGCAGTTTGGCTGGGGCCATGTTTGAACCCGCTACCCTTGGTATATGGGGCTGGCACCCTACCCACTGAGCCACAGGAGCTGCCCAAGAGTTTCTTCCTTATTATGAGCCAACCTGTTCCCTCTACCTTTACCTGTTGGTGCTGATTCTGTTTTCTGATATTCCAGATAGGAAAACTTGTGTTCCTTTGATCAATCAACTCCTCACTTTTTTGAATACAGCTACTATATTCCCCCAATTTTTACAGGCTAAATATCCTCAGTTCCAGTCTACTATTTGCCCTGAAGTACTTAGACTTATAGGATGTGTTGGTGAAAATGTCCTGCATTTGTATGGACCTAGAAAATTAAATTTTCCAGATTGCAATTATGCCTCAAACCAAAGTGACAAAGGATAGAGCTATGTGTCTTTGTAAGGGTATGGAGGGAATGTAACATACCAGTATAAAATACAAACATTTTTCAAAAGAAGCATTCTTTGAAGCTCACTGTCAAGATTTACGCTTTCCCAGAAAATACAAAATATTATTTTCCATATATTAGAAATCAGAAATATTATTTATTTAGAATAATGTAATCCTAGGTCATATCACCATATCACTTTGCACTAGTTAAAAATAGATTACTAGCTCTTACTGATTCCTTCAACACCATAGCACTTACTAGATTTTTTTAAAACTGGAATATCATATTGTTGTGTCCCCATAATCAGCATTTCCCTTGTTCTACTGGGCCTCATTTCTCAGGTCAGTATATATAGTAGACATGAATAAGATCTTCTAAGGCAATTAATGTTATTTGTAACAAATTTTATGCTGAAGTTAAGTTTTGTTCAATTTCTAGTATCTTTCATGAATTCTGTGTCATATACATCTCTTTGGGTACCAAGAAGAAAGGGGAATATAATAACGATCTGGGAATACTGAAGCCAGTGGTCTTAATAGATTTCTTTGCAAAGGTTATTCATGCAAACTTAATATAAAAATGAGTCTTTTGCATATTTTGCATATTCTCCTTGGGGTGGTGGCAAGAATTAGGTTAGAGAATTTTTAAAAATTTCATTTATATGTTTTATTGGGGAAATATAGAAAAAAAAAGAAACTCCAAATTCACTACTCAGCAACTAGTATGTTTAACATTCTGGTCAATAATTTTTCAACATTTTTGTAGTTAATGTATTTGATTGGGCTCGCAGAAAATACTGAATATTTTATAGAACACTTCAGGAACATTTTTTGAAAGTCTTTTACATTTTAATACGATAATTTTTTATATTTATATTTTATTTTTTTACAGAGCCTGATTAATTTTGTAAATTCTGGGTTATTGCTATTTGATTCTTTCCCAGTATTTCCTTTTTTATACAACACAGTGTAAATTCAAATATGCCTTTAAGAGAAAACTAAATTTAAAATTCTTTAATGTTCTTAGTATTAATATGAAGCCAGGAGAGGAACTAATACAGTCCCACACAAGAGAAAAACCCATTTCAATTTAAGTTGGGGGAAGGTGAAAGGAAGGAGGGGGGAGGAAAAATGGCATGTGCCCACTGAATGAGCACAATGTTAGAATACTTTCAGGGTGTAAGACACAACTACAAGAGAAGACCTTACCTAACAGACATAAACACTGTACCCTAACCATTTGTACCCTCATATTAAACTTAAAAAAAAATTTTTTAAAGCTGGGTGCAGTGGGTAGCACACTCCTGTAATTCCTGCACTCTGGGAGGCTGAGGCAGGTGGATTGCTTGAGCTCAGGAGTTTGAGACCAGCCTGAACAGGAGCAAGACACTGTCTCTATTAAAAATGGAAAAATTAGCCAGACATAGGTGGTCCCAGCTACTTGGAGATCTGACACAAAAGGATCACTTGGGCCACTTGAGCCAAAGAGTTTGAGGTTGCTATGAGCTGTGATGCCATGGCATCACATGACTCTACGCAGGGCAACACAGTGAGACTTTGCTTCAAAAATAAATAAATAAATAAATAAAATAACAATTACAAAACAATAAAAATATAAAACAATTTCCAATTGTTCCTTCCAAAACAAGGCAAGATAAAAACCAAAAGGTTTATCACTAAAACTGGAGTTCTATGCCATGATAGGATTGGGCTGGTCCTCAAGCTGTGACTGAAGCATAAGACAGAATCTTCTGAAAAGCTAATTTACAAAGAAACAAAATGCAAAGCAAGTCAGATCATCCTATGAATAAGCAACCAGAAGAGGTTGAAAAAGGAAGATTTCAGATATACAACACAAAAGATAGTGTGATGAGCCAGAACAGCAAAGTTGAAGTTGAGGGAAGAGATTGACATCTTCCTAAAACTTTGTATGGGCACAGAGGGGTTGTCTATAGCTGTTAGACCATCATTACCAGAGCAATGAACATCATGAAAAGAAAATTGAGAAAAAATTATTTACAGTGGCGTGACAATGAATGAAGTGCAAGACTTATACATCAAAACCCACAAAAAGTTAAATGGAAATTAAAGGAGACTTAAAAAGGAAGATTTCTTTGGAAGACTTCTTGTTCAATTGGTAACATCCCCCAAATCATACACAGATTCAGTGCAATACCGAAGAACGTTCCACCTGTCTTTGTTTCATTTTGGTTTTTACAGAAATTGCCAAACCGATTATAAAATTGATGTGGAGTTTCACAGGGTCCCCTAATAGTTAAAACAATCTTGAAAAAAAATGAAGTGGGAAGATTTACACCTCACCATTTCAAAACTTTCTCTAAGTTTGTAACCAAGACAAAGTGGTATTGATGTGGACAGACATATAGATTAATGGAATTGAGAATGCATAGATAAATTCATGTATTTATGGTCAATTGATTTTTATTTTTTTTATTGAATCATAGCTGTGTACATTAATTCAATCATGGGGTACAGTATGCGGGCTTCACATACAATCTGAGATATTTTTATCAACTTGATTCACATAGCATTCATGAGATTTTCTCATTTACTATGTGAAAACATTTTTGATCCATATTTAGAAGTTTTCTCCTGACCCTTCAAATATGCACCACAAGTGTGATCTCACCCTTTATCCTCTCTCCTCTCTCCCTCTCCCTTCCTTTCCCCTTTCCCCGTCTTCTTGTGCAATAATTAGGTTGTAGCTTTCACTTGAAAGATATAAATTTGCTTCATATTAGGGGTGTATACATTGGATACTTTTTCTTCCATTCTAGAGATACTTTGCTAAGGAGAACATGTTCCAGCTCCATCCATGTAAATATGAAAGAGGAAAAGTCACCATCTTTCTTTCGGGCTGCATAATATTCCATGGTATACATGTACCACAGTTTATTAATCCATTCATGGATCAATGGGCTCTTGCGCTTCTTCCATGACTTACCAATTATGAATTGGGCTGCAATAAACAATCTGGTACAGATATCTTTGTTGTAATGTGACTTTTGGTCATCTGGGTATATACCAAGTAAAGGAATTATAGGGTCAAATGGCAAGTCTATTTTTAGATCTCTGAGTATTCTCCAAACGTCTTTCCAAAATGGATGTATTAGTCAAAATATCTTTTAAACATAAAACTCTTCCTAACACAAAATTGAAGAAAAAAGAAAAAAGTATCACCATTCCTCCATTGATTAAAATTCTTCATTTTTGTTGCTCTTGAGATAGACTGCGGGGTACCCTTCTGATATCATCAGCTAAAAATCTGGGGAATGGTATTGGTGATTATTCATGAGCAAGTAGTTGGAACAAAGATAGTGGTTTGAAGCAGGTGGTGGCAGGGTACCAAAGATGGTGGAGCCCACTCTATTTTGTAGGACCATGTGGCCAAGACCAACTATACTGCAAAGACTCATCAAGTCTGTTGCATGAACTTGGCTCAAGCTTGCAAGTGTCTTAAGAGAGCTACAGTGACCCAGACCAGTATTGAATTTGATTTACTAAGAAACTTGCTTGAAAGATTGAGGCTGATTACTGAGGCACTTTCAAAAAGAGTCTACCTTGCTGGTGGACTTACTTGCTAACTTCTCTGTTCCTGGTCAGGGACAGCTCAAGCAAACAAGTACACTTAGAAGCAATTTGAAATACAAGTCACCTGAGTCTTAGCTTATACTTCTTGAGGTAATAGGGACAATTTTGTTTATAAGAAAGAACAAAGAAAGATCAGCTTGACAATACCCTAAATATGTTCTTCAATTGGTGTAACTATGCATATTACAATATATTGGTATATTTCACTATATTGTGCTAGTAATGATATTGATAAACAATACATTATAAACATACACATATTATAGTATGGCTCTGTTATTATAGATAACACACTTTGTAAAGTGTAGAGCTGGCCAATACTTTTTAAGATTTCAATAAAGCATGACTTTTATTTTTTATTCTGTTTTTGTTTTTATAAACATGACTCCCTAAACAAAGGGAGTGAAACCCTCCAACTTTAAATATATTGCTTAGCTGTTTAAAACCTCCAGTAATGCCCATTTATACATGAGAAGAGAGGGTGGATCATATTTCCTTCAACATGCATAATTTATGAAAAGTCACATCCAAAATGTATTGGGTTTTGGTTTGTGTTTCATAACTGTGAAAGTTTGAAATTGAATCTTTTTTGGAGGCAGTTTGTGTAACAAACTTATTTCCTCTTAGTATCATTCTATTTCTGAATCTGTAGTTACAAATATCTGGGTCTAAAAAATAGTCAATTTATGTCATGAAACAGAGCTGGCCTTGTTTCTAATTATGTGGGTGTTGGACCAGGGCTACTTTTCACTGGTGCTTTCATGCCTACCTGGACCAGGTTAGGCTTCCCATACTTTCTTCGGAATGTTGGTCAATCTGTTAGAATCATGGTTTGCTTCCAATTTAGAACCTGCTGGTAAGAAATGACTTCAGACATTATTGAGAAATCTGTGAAATCTTTTCCCATTATCAACTTTTATTTTCTTTTTTGCTGACATTTGTCCTGAGTAGCCCAGATCCACTCCAGCCAGGCAGTCAGTTTATGCTAAATGTTACTTGACCTTCAAAAATCTGTAGATCCAGCCAGGATAGGGTCACATTTGATCCTCTCCAGTTTAGATGCCTGGCCAGCAGTAGGCTTTGACATTCCTGAAGGTCTGTGGATGATTTCATAAAAGGGTACTGTGTCCTTTTACTTGTCTGCAGTCTGTCTCTGTAGTGAAAATAATGGAAATTGTGTGTTAGGGCTAAGGGTTTTCTTTAGGAACTACATACCTGATGCAGATTTTCTCTTCTTTCTTTCTCTCTCTCGTCCCTCCCTTCCTTCTCTTTCTCCCTCCCTCCCTTTCCTTCCTTCCTTCCTTCCTTCCTTCCTTCCTTCCTTCCTTCCTTCCTTCCTTCCTTCCTTCCTTCCTTCCTTCCCTTCCCTCCCTCCCTCTCTTTTTCTCTCTCTCTCCTTCCTTCAGTCCCTGTTTCTCTCTTATTTCCTATTCCCCCCCACCCCAGTCCTTCTATTTTTTCCCAGTTTCTTCCTCTTTGGGGGCCAGTCCTGAGTGGGATCACTGGCACGCTGTGTTTGTGTGTCTGTATTCTGTCGCAGGCCTTCCTAGCAAGGCGGGTGGGAGGATGCTGGGATGGCCCTTGGCCCTGGCTGGATGCACTTCAAACTGATGAAAAGAAGCCTCATGGACTCTGCCCTTTTGCCATAATAGTGTTACCGGAACTTCTTCTTCAGTAGGTCCTTGGGCTTGGGGATTCAAGAATGAATCCTTGGACCACAGATCAGGGGTGAGACAGGACTTATTTTATAGAAAAAAATACAGAGAAAAAGGACCAGAGCTCCTGGCAGAGGGAAAAACCCAAGTTGGGAAAAACCCATCTTGGAAAAAAATCTCCTCTTTGGGTCCTTTGTCTAGGGGTGTACATATAGCCCAACAAATGAATGGATATAATCCTTTCCTACCTAGGCTTAGGAAATGTATGTGAAATTTCTCAGGTCTGGGAAATTAGGGTGGTGTGTTACCTGTTCAGCCACAATGTAAGGGGAGGGAGAGAGAGGCGGCGCAGAGACAGCACAGCACTGCCTGAGCTGGCAACCCGGAGATGTCATCCCAGCAGATGTCTAGCCCCTCTGGTCACCGGAGCCTCCTGTGCCCTGCCCTCCTCAACTCTGTGGGTTCCTCTGCCACTGCTGCCCACCAACACCCCCAGGGTGGAGAGGGCAGGTCGTCCCTCAGCTTGGGCTGAGCTGGGGCGTCACCCGCCCTGTATCAATAGGACCTCTGCCACAGATCGCTGCTCACCACTGACTTTCTCAGATGGTGTGGTCGTGGCCGACTTCTGGGTGTGGGCGGCACTGGTGCCAGGGAAGTCCTAGGAAAAGATGGTCTGAGATAAAGTATTAAGAGTTGCTGCCTCTAGAACGTATGGGAGAGATAGTACCTGGGAATGACCAGATAAAGGGTTACACGTGGGTTTTGTTGTGCCAATGCCTCTCATGCAGTCTGCCTTTTAGCACAAGGGTGCCCAGCATGCCCCCCATGGTGCAGAGGTGGCCGTGAGTCTGGAGCACGTCTATCCCAGAACAGCCGGCCATACTGCTCAGCGCCTCTGTGAGGCGAAAGATGTGGTTCTGAGGCGGCATCAGGAGCAGAAAGGGTAGTCCCACTTTTTACACCTATTTTTCAAACTGAGCAGTACCCCATAGCCTTTGAGATGGGCCTAGAGGGAATTTTGGACACCAAGATTAGTGCTGTTTCTCAAAGAAATGTGCCAAGGGCCTTAGAAGGTATGTTTGATCCTGTCGTAGGTGGGACACCATTGTGAGGGTGCCAGGTGAGGTTTTGAGAGAGATACAGGTGGAAAACCAATGTGTAGTGAAGAAAACCCCAGGATTAGCAAAGGTCTCAGTGCTCTACAGAGACACAAAACGGGGATGTGACGAGCAGTGACTGGCATTTTTAGCATCAGTAGTCAATCAATATTTAGATTGAAAGTTGAAAAGAGAAAGTTCCAGATGTAGAGGAAAACAGGAAGCAACCCTTTCAGGCAAAGGGACGCCAGGAGAAGGAAAAGGGGTGGGTGGGCATTAAAAGACAAAATTGGACGGTTGAGAAGCTAAACTTGCCTGACGTTAGCGGAGTGAGACGCTTAACTGTGGGGGATTTGGGGTGGAAGGATGATACGCTGTAATTTGCATTTTAAAGAAAACCCACCTCCCCGTGTAGAGAAGGGCCCGGGCAGACAGCGGGGGCTGGGGGAGGCCTCGCTGTGTTCCAAGGCCTAGGGTGGTGCTGCGAATACGGAGGGAGGGAGGACCTGGCTGTGTCCTGGAGGTGACAGGCGGGATTGCCGACAGATGTCGTGTGTGGAGCGACAGGAAAGGAGAGAGCACTGTGCCTCTGGGGTTGTGGCTGCAGGAGCAGTGCCCGCGGGGGCGTCCTGGGGGGCTGTACGGGGGCTCGGGGCACCTGCCGGCTGCCCGCGGACGTGCCCAGTAGGCAGCTGTGTGACTCAGATGCAGCCTGGAGAGGAACTGGAGACACAGACCAAGGACTGTGGGATGGGATGCCCAGCACAGCGTTCATACAGCCCCGCTGCACGCTGGTGCGTGGGGAGGCTCCCCTAACAGAGGGGCGGCCACTGTCACTCCGTGGACCTGGAGGGAAGGGAGTGGGTCCTGAACCAGGCAAAGGTGATTCCAAGTTCTGCAGGAGCTGGAGCTTTATCAATGTGGTTGTCTTTTTAAAGTAAAATAATGCAAATGTATGAATACCAAATTAGATACTAATTTGACTATTTGGAATGAGAAAGAAACCATGAGAAAGACCTTAAAACGCCTTGAATATCACAAAATTCAGAAACAGAATTATTAATTAAATACCCGAGGCAATTCTGTGATCCTTTTTAATTTCTTGCTTTGTTGTTCTGGGGTGAGGGAGGGAGGAGACGCTTCCTCTCGGGTTGCTTCTTCATATTACATCAATTTTATGGTATCATTTTCTGAAAAATAAGAGAAGTATGCAACATGACTGGTTGAAATTATATTTTCATTAAATTTAGGAAAGTTTCTTCTGGTATTTGGTATTTAGTCTATTATCCATAATGTCATAGAAATGTTTACATTTGTGCAAAATGTTAGGAAAACACGAGCCATGTGCTTTTAGGACATGTCACACATTACTACTCGGTGGCCAGGAAGCCTGTTTTCCTCTCAGAGACTCTGAGACAAAGTCTCAGTTGTGGGTTTGCCTGCCGCTACGATTGTGCTGCTTTGTGTTTAAGGATCAGCTGCAGAAAGTGCAGGGGCGACGTTGCAGGAGAGCAGGAGGGTGGGCTGGAGACTGCTCAGCAAATGTTGGGGCCTTTGGTCCTCCTAGTTTAAAACCTCACTTGTTTTTGAGCACAGGAAAAACCCAAGTAGTTTTATTTTCAAATACGGCCGTAGGGAGCTAATTCTACCTCAGAGTTTGTTGTGATCAGTAGAATGAATGCCTTGCAGTTGACTGAAGTTCTGTTCAGAAAGTCAAATAGACTTGGGTTGAGATATTGTTTGTCTAAATAATCATCAGTATTAGCTGCATAGAAATAGGTCAGAATGGAAACTGGAAGGCAGGGCTTGAAAGAAAAGAGGGGCGTGATTGGAAACGGGCTCCCCCGGTGCGGTGGCAGCCTGCGGAGCTGCTGCTTTGGCTCCTCCGTGCTGCCAGGGAGAGTGACAGCAAAGGAAGGCGTGAGGCCTTCTCGACACGGGGATCCCCTGGGGTGCCGGCTGGAGCTGGAGCCCTGTGGAATCCGCAGCCCCTTCTGCTCCTTACAGCAAGCGTCAGATCAGTTGCCTGTTGGTAGGAGTGGAGCTGAGATGAATATGTGAGAAAAATGAAAAGGTGACACGTTTAGACTTGCAGTAGATCTCTCGGAACTTTTATTCTATTTCTGATATTGCTTGACTCAAGAAAAGGCTGCTTGACCTATGAAAACTTGTATTTTATTCCCACGTAATTTAGGTTTTAGATTTGAGTTGGCAGATACGTTAGGGAGGATGGGGAAGGGGCTGTGGGCAAGTTTCCTGCATGCGTTGATTCAGCCCAACTAGAGAAGGACTATGAGAAATCTTAGATTAGCGAGTTCAACCTTCCATCCGTAGAGTATATTCTTCTCTGTAAGTGACGATTCACATTAGGCTCTGATGACAGCCACCTCCGAGTTTGATTGGAGAGCTGCAGGTTGCAAGTCACACTACATTCCTCATGGATTTTCTCTTCCCCATGGTATCTGGAAACTTCCATATGTCCACAGCCTTCATCATAGTCTTCCCTGCATAGGGTTGACTTCCCCCATCACTCATCCCCATGAATATCCCATGGGGATGTAGGTAGACATCACCAGAGTGCTCTGGTTCTGTGGGTGACAGAGTGTCTGATCACCTCCCATCCTAGAAGAACCCTGAATTTGGTTAGCCTTCTGCCTTCCCAGTTGATTTTGGGCAATGACCTTTCCTCCTAAGGGAAAAGCCCCAAGGGAAAACTTGATCAGAATGAGCCAGCCATTGTGGTTTTATTCCCTTCTAGGGATTGGTTTAAACATGAGACCTGTCAGGAATTTGGCCAGACGATATTTGAAAGGCGTCTTCCCAAACCAAAAAGCACATTAAGGAAATGCCTTTTTTTTTTTCTGGATGTAGAACTGTCAGTGTGGACACCTAGACCCCTGCAGCAAGCTTGGAAACATCAGGAGAGCATCACTGAAGCCTGGGAGGCAGGCAGGACAGTCGAGAGTCCGGGGGTCCTTGCAGCGAGGCTCACAGACGTGTCGGAGAGCGCTGCACCAGCTACCTCGTGCAGGAGATGCTCGTCCTGTCTGGTTCCCGTTCAGTGTTACTCTTCTGTTACATGCAACTCAAAGCACTCAGCATTCAGACACCTATGTATTCAATCCCTTGAATCATTTTTTAATTCACCTGCAACTTCTGCCAATCAGTATTACCTTTAGTTTTATTTCTAAAATCTCATTATAATTTCTAGTATCTTACTGAATTATATTTAATTGAAGTCTTTCTTAGGTGGTTCATAAATATAATCAAATGCACATGCTACGATTGATATGGAATTCAGTCATCTTCTAAAATGTTGTGCTGGAGTTGGCCGCACAGGGCGGAGTTCTTGTGCAGTGGGATTCCCCGTGAGTGCGACCTCTGATTCTTAGTGTGAAGCTACCCCATCGCTCAGAGGTACAAATGGGTTTGACCAGCACATTCTTTTTACAACTTTGTTTTGCTGGTAAAAGAAATATTTTGTTATTTTGTTCTTATTGGTGATGTTTTCATTTTCAACCTTTCCAAGTAAATGTGTTAAAATCTTCTGTCCTGCCCTTGTAGAACTGTTTTCTCCGCAGTCCTCATTGTTGGGGAAAGTGCCCTTAACTGAGGTTTTGAGGCAGGTTGAGAAAGTTTGCCACAGACTATTAGAAGATGCTAGAGGCTGCACTGGTTGGTTACTGTGACGTGTGGATTATTAGAAGATGCTGGAGGCTGCACTGGTTAAGTTCCTGGTATTGGACCTAGAGAAGAGTTCTTTCCCCCAGTTTTGCCTCCCTCTTTTCCTGTCCTATTTTGGTTTATAAACATGGGCATGTATTTATTTCCCGTGCTTCTCTGATACACAAAGTCATTCACTGCTACAGTGTAGTATTTATTTGTAATATTTCCATTAAGGTGTAATTCACACACCATACAGTTCACCTACTTATAATTAATTCAGTGGTTTCTGGGATGTTCACCGCAAACCATCAGCCAAATCCGTTTAGAACATTCCATCAACTCAGATAGAAGCCAGGCCATTCACAGCCACCGTCCGTTCTCCCATTTCTTTCCCTGTCTTCTCAGTGTCAGGAAACCACCAATATAGTTTATGTCCCTGTGGATTTGCCCGTTCTGGCCGTCTCACATGAACGGGTCATGCTGTGTGGCTTCTGTGACTGGCCTGTCCCACCCAGGGTGCCGCAGGGCTCATGGCTGTCCCAGGACACGCCAGGCGTTTGTTCCCCCTTCTTCCTCCGAGCGGCGCTCCCTCGGAAGGCTCTGCTTCGTTTATGCGATGTCCAGTCACGAGGCATTTGGCTTGTCTCATTTTCTGCTGTTATGAATTACCTCATGCTGTCATCTGAATTCAGGCTTTAGTGGCTTTCAGCTTGCATTCTGGACTGTAACGTCAGCCGATTACCTGCCCTCCTTTCCTCTGGTGACACCAGCATTTAGGCATCCTGCTCCACGTGTGAGCCTTTGTTTACTAACCTCTTACTCCCTGACAATGTGCTCATAGCTTCACACAGAGAGAGGATGAAGACAAGCAAGCGTGCTCATCACACACTCACACACCCCCGTGCGGAAAAGTCCCTGGATTTCAGAAGCCAGAGCAATTTGTAAGTGAATACATTATTTTAAACACAGTATCTCCGAACCTGGCTTTAGATTTAAATTGGAAAAAAATCCTGAGGTGTTCGATGCTGATCCTTAAATATCCAGGATAAGACCGTGCTGACAGCCACCAACTTATTTTTTACGACCCTGGAAAGACATGAGAGGAAGGAATTTTTATCATGCGTCATACCCTCCCTGCAATTTGTGTACCTCTTTTACCTCCCCATTTAGATTTTGGTGAGGGTGGGAGGGAATTCTTTTATTACTTGTTTTTCTAGGAACAGGAGAAGGAACTGTCTGTGCATTGCTGTGTTTTTCATTCTTCCCCGGGGGGGGGGGGTGTCAGCAGTGGCTCCGCTGTGCCCAGAAACACACAGGGCCCTGTGGGGGTGCGTCCTCTTGCCTTCTTCCCTTATAGCCCTAACTGAGCATCTCTGAACTTCCTGTAGTACCCAGTGGTAGACACGAGCGTGAGTCAGTAGGATGAGTAGAGACGAGGCGCTTACCTCTTTATGCCAGCTCCGTAACTGCGTGACTTTGTCTCCAGGGAGAGGCGGGTGGTCAGTCTATCGCCCACTGGGCTTGTGTGGGTGGGGACTGGTGCCCTGGATCACACTTGGAAGACCACGGAAGATCACCAACATGACCAGGAGGATCCTTTTCTGTTGCCAGGATTTTGAGGTTTGATAAACCTAGTAATAGTAAACATATGAAAAAGGTTTAATTCAACTAGGAATGTGAACGAGGAAACACCACTTATCACGATTACGTTAATTTATTTTAATACAGATTATACTTGATTCCCTAACAATGAGCTATGAACAAGATTCTCTATCTCTCATGGAAAACCAATTAAAAACCATTTAGGAGAATGAGAAATTGCTAAGGAGCATCCTGAATAAGATGTCTCGGTGCAGATAAGGACATTTTTAACACTGGAGGGTGAGCTTCCTGGTGGCGAGACTGTCTTGACTAACAGCATCTGCACTCCCAGCATCAGCTTGACACATGGGAGTGATCAATGTGAGTGAATCAATGTGTAGTTAGAACACGGCATTGCAGCACTGAAATGAAAGTGTGAGGGACACATAGGACCCACTTTTGCCCTGATGAAGGGCAGTTCCACAGATGCGTGTCTTTCAACTGGGTTATGATGACCGACTAGGATTTTACTAGGTGGACATGGGCGGGGACTAAATAATAAAAATCTCTTCCCATGTTCCCACCATCATGGTGGATAAATTATTTAACACATTAATACAGTAAGGTAGAATTATTACTTCATTGCACTTTTGTGGTATTATAGTCAATTAGTATATAAAAGAATCGTCTTTCTAATATTGTAGCATGTCGCTGTTGCTGGGAATACTTCCTTTGTTTTTGTCCACACAGATTTTACATTTCTTGAATTTTGTGTATCTCAAAATTTTGTAATGACCCATGAAATTACCATTATGACTCAGAAAGAGAAAGTGAAGTTTGAAGACACTGGGTCACTAGCCCAGGTGAAAGGTCTCCCAGTGCTGAGTCAGTTTTTTAATTCAAGGATATCTGTCTCCTTTATCCCCAAGAATGACTTCCCAGAGATGAAAAAACTGGAAAGTTGTCTCTTTCTTGCTATTAGTTAAAAGGGACTGGTAACCTTTTTCACTCAATGTTTCATTTCTGGGCACTTTGGCCTGTTCCTTTCAGAGCAGTCCCTTCTGGGCCATTCTCTCAACTGCCCCCATCTAAGCACCCTCTCGGAGCCCTGCCAACATCTGCGAGAGTCCCTGCCATGGAGAGGCGACTCTTCATGGTATCCAGGCCTCAGTGCCACGCACATCAGGAAGAGCCTCTAGAATAGAGGAGTCTAGACCTCAGCCATTCGGGTCACACCAAGCACTTTACGTCCCCCCAGCTGGTCCCTAGACCAGAGATTTTCAACCAGTGTGCCGTGAGAGTATCTTAGGTGTGCTATGACAATTTTTAAAGATTATCAATTAATTATTTTCACCAGAAGTTCAAAGCACAGTAAGTATAGTCCTCTCTTTTTTTTGAGCAACATAATTTAAGTGTGCCGTGGAAGTTTAGCTATAGGTTCAAAAGTGCTGTTAGATAAAAAGGTTGAAACCATTGGCTTAGACATTATGGGGTGGACAACCCATCCCCAGAGCGCCCTGTCTGAAGTCCTCACCCATAGGAGCCAAAGAGAACATGGTGGCTGGAGCTGCAGTGGTCATCCAGTGACCGTGACGAGAAGCTGTGAGGATGCCCATGTCATTCTTGACGTCATCAAGTCACAGATTCAGTGACTGTAGCTGCTGACCGGGGACTTCTTGCTCAGGCTTCCACGTCATCTTAATGTGATTGGGGAGCAGCAGAAGATGGTTCTGTGTGGGAGAAAGGCCGTGAATATTTACTCTGGTAGTTACAACATCAAGACTAACTCTGTTTAGCCTTTTCCCCGTGACACAGCTAGGCCTCTGTTGAGGGATCCGTGATTACAGCAGCAGGGCACTCCAGTCTGCAGAGTGTGGGCACCTGGAGTGAATCTTTGGCACAAAGACCCTTCAAAACGTTATGCCGAATGAAAGAAGACAGGTTAAAAAGTCTACATGCACGGTGGTTCGATTTCTAGGAGGTCTAGGAATAGATAAACAACCTATGATGACAGAAATTAGGCAGTGGTTGTCTGGGCAAATGAGAGAGAAACGGACTGTGAAGGAAAGTATGAAACCCACAGATACGGCTTATATTTTCACTGTTGGCTACGTAAGGTGGCTGCAATTGTGAAAACTTATTGTATTGAATGCATAAGATCTGTGAATCATTGCAAAATCATCTGTTTTTTCTTTTTTCTTTTTTTTTGAGACAGAATCTCTCTTTGTCACCCTGATAGAGTGCTGTGGTGTCACATCTCACAGCAAACTCAAACTCTTAGGCTCAAGTGATTCTCATGCCTCAGACTTCTAAGTAGCTGGGACTATAGGCGCCCACCACAGCACCTGGCTATTTTTAGAGATGAGGTCTCACTCTGGCTCAGGCTGGTCTCAAACCTGTGTGCTCAGGCAATCCACCTGCCTCGGCCTCCCAGAGTGCTAGGATTACAGGCGTGAGCCACTGCGCCAGGCCCCACTGTATCATCTGTTAACTTTACTTCAGTTAAAAATGACAAACACAGAAGTGACGGCAAAGGTTTCTCATATAATTCTCCTAGTAAAAATGTGGGAATCCAAATTGAATAGATATAATTCCCTCCTATTGGACTTGTTGAAATTGTTTTGATTTTACATACAAATGAACAAAATCCATACAGTGAAAAAATTTTAATTTTCTTGAATTATCTACACTGTATCTTCACTCAAAGAATAGGTGTGTTTGTGAGCTCTGAAGGAGGGTGGCTTGGCTATTTTAGAGCCGTGACTAAGCACGTGCTGGGGCCGGGAGCCCAAAGGCCTCCAGCCTGCTTGCTGAAGGAATAAACTGGCAAGAGATGAGGGCATTTGGGCTGACTGAGCATCATCTGCTTTGCTGAAGGTGCAGATTGCTTCTTTTAGGAAACAGATATCCATGCAAGTTTTTGAGCAATTTTCTTTCCTCCTTGAGGAATTTGTCTGGCTTTGTTAGGAGTGAGCTAAGCCACGGAGAGACTAATGGCAAGAACGTGAGTGTGCAGATGTGAGCTTTCTGCTACAGAGCAATTGATCTGCAACAAAAACACCTTTAACATGCTAAGTCTTTACCCGATAAAATAGAAGGCAGACTTTGGCCTCTTTAGAAAGGTGTTTGAAAAATACTGTGAAGCTCATCCTTCACTTATCTGATTTTGGTACTTTTTGTATCATTAGTGTCATATAATTATCATCATTCTTTCAGACAACAAAAATAAGCTTTATCAAAACTGTGACATTTGAAATATTGGGGGTATATCAGTGTAAAGCACTTCACTTTCTTTTTTTTTCTATTTAAAATAGAAAATTTGTTATTAGATGTGTCACATGTGTTCTTACGTTTTGCATTGACATTATTAGATGTGTTTCTTTTAAAAAGTGATAAATATCCTTCTTATGAACTTGTGAAATAAAATCTAATAAAAAATAAAATTGGAGAAGGAAGCCACCTTTTTCTTTTAGGAAATTATTGCATTGGGAAATAATATTTTAAAGTTTCAGCCACACCTTTTCAGAAAATGATTTATTTAAACAATATTACTATGCCAAGGTAAGGCTTATACCAGTAACCTAGCAACGGTAGGTACACATTTAATTTTGTGAGAAAGATGGCAAGAAAAATACCTTGAGTTTGAAATGAATGTCTGTTGCCAATTCAATAATGTTAAATATCTTGCATGAAGGAAAACCACCGGTTATGGTAATGATTTTTATAACATTTTAATCTAAATAATATGATTTTTGTCATTTCTGTTTTAACAAAAAAGCACCATAGGAATTATTAAAACACTATACTAGTCACTGTTAGTTTTTATATACATAACATTTAAGAAATTCTTCATCTAAAAAAAGGAAAAAATTATGAAAACCGATGACTATATTTGACCACAGACTTACTCATACACAATTTCATTTAAAAGGAACTAAAGGTGATGGAGAGAAAACATGTGGTTTGGCACTTCAATGTCACAAAGCAGAATTTATATACTTTATTCACTAAAACTTTTTGAAAAAATAAGCTAATTATCAGGAAGCTAATTCTTTTTCATTGTTGCTTGGGATAATTAGTTACCATAAGAGTAACACTTTAGATTGCATTTTGTAAGTAAATACTTAATGAAATGGCATGATTACTTTTCTTTCTAAAAATAAATAGATTTTAATGGCTACTTATTAAGTTACATTGGTTCAATTCTTAAGTTCCCAAACCACCAAAATTAAATGTAGCTTAATTTTGACTTTACCTAATATAACATCAAACATTTATTTTAGGCATATGCTACTGAGAAGCTTCCATTGACTTGGAATTAGCACATCAGTGTTGCACACTGTGTAAGTTATGGTGGACATGTGTGTAGCCAGAAATGATGGGCATATGTGAGCTGGGGCCTTGTGATTTCCACGGCACAGTGGCAATTAGTGGGTGTTATGATCTTCAGCAAGTGCACCTTTGTGATTCTGTCTTGGCACTGAGTCCTAGAGTATAGTACAGACAGCTGACCCATCATCCTGGTTTGCCCTGGACAGAGGGTTTCCTGGAACCTGGGATTAAAACCAGGGTAGTTCCAGGTAAACCAGGAAGCCTGTTTATTCTCAAGACCCTGAAAGGAGGTCTGTACGATCAAATCATTTTCATCATAGTATGATTTGTTTTTTTCATTCTCATTCTCATGCCAGTGTACAGTGGAGTTTTCCAGATGCGACAAGAGATAAATATGATAATATGTACAAGGAACTGAATTCAGAAGCAGGTAGGAGAGATCTCAGCTGTCTTCTTTTGCATTGGACAGAAAAAGATTTGCAAAAGTGTACAATGATGATACTCTTCTCACTAAATTTGACTTTGAAAAACATTTTTTTGTAAAGAGCTTTTCCATTTTACCATGTAATGAATCCAATAATTTTAATTTTTTGATTAATTAAATATTTCATAAATTTATATTTTAAGACAATACCAGGTAACATAACTTACATGTTAATAATAATCTTAATGTAAAAGTGTCCTAAGACCAGAAGGCTTATGAAACACTGCTTTAGAGAGTCTCTGTCTACCTGACAGCAGAGAATTTATTCACGGACAGTATCACGCATTGGCACGTTCAGCAGGCTTTGTTCATAGGCCCAGCACTCCTTGCTCACTGCCCTCACACTGCTGCCCTGCGCCCTTGTTCCCATAAATGCAGAGTGAAGGTGGCTAAGTCAGAGTACCTTGGCTGGAAGTCATTGTCAATCACAGTAGCTAAAACCATGAGAACTCAAAAGGATAGAAACAGTTCTGCCGTGGGAGTGACCCAGGGGCGTCTAGGCTGCCTCTCCACTTCAGTCATGGGGTATTAGCAAGTCTAGCTGTCTTTCAAATATAAAGCCGTACAGCTTTGTACACGAGAAGTCTCTTGTATGTGTGTAATTTGATACCTGAAGATGTGAGCTGTGCTATAGTGCAGGGGCTTACGGGATGCACCAGAGCCAGACTTCAGGTCCTGCATTGGCTTTCTATTGCTGTGTAACAAATGAACATGAAACCCACAGTTTTTAAAAATCCGTTTATTATCCTCTGGTCTCCATAGGTTAGAAGTCTGGCACAGCTTAGCTTACGCCCCTGCTAAGCATCTCCAAAAGCGCAGTCCTGGTATTGGTTAGGCTGCTTTACTGTCAGGACACTTGATTTGGGAAGAATTGCTTTGAAAGTTTCTCAGATTGGTGACAAAATTCATTTCCTCATGGCTGCATAATTGAGGTCCCCATTTTCTTGTTAGACGTCAGCCAACCAATCTTTGCTCCTAGAGGCCATACTTGAATCCTTACCATAGGACACCTGTGTTGGCAGCTTACAGCATGGCCATGTACTCCTTCAAGGCCAGACGAGATGCTCCCTCCAACTTCAGAAAAGGCCACCCCTGACTTTAAAAGCTCTCACCTGTTTAAGTTTGGCCCACACAGGCAGGATAAGCTTCCTGTGATTTACCCAAAAGAATTGATTTGGGATCTTAATTGAGTCTGCAAAAATCACTTCTCCCTCTCTGTGTGTAACCTAAGTGTGTGCAGGACCTTACCCCATATCCATTGGTCCTGCTCACACTCAAGGGGAGGGGGAATTGCAGGATGTGCACATTGGGGACTGAGGTGGGGAACTGGGGGCCACTCACAGTTCTGGCCACCACAGGACCCAGCCTCTGGAGTTTTGATTGCATGGGGTCAAGAGTGGAGCACTGGGACTTGCCTTTCCTACAGGTTATCATTCTGCTCTATGGGGTAGAGAGAACAACAGGTAGGAGGTGAAAGGCAGGGGTTCAAGTCTTGGCTTGCTGCTCATAAGGCGACCTTGCACACGTCACTTCCCAGAGTCCTAGTTTTTAAATAGCACAAGGTGGTTTTAAAGACTGAATGAGCAAATGAATATGGAATGGGCAATGTAGGTGTGAATTGGCATTGTTATCACGGTGGTACCAGAGACTTGGACCTAAAACCTTTTCTTGGGGGAGCCCCATGTTGCTTGCAGTGTGTGACTGTTCAATGCAGATGAGCACCGTCTCTTCTGTTCTCAGGAGCCACATGAAAAAGTGCTCGGGTGAAGGCTGGGACATGCCATTTATACTTGATCATTAGCATATACACGACTAGTCATTGGCCTGCTACTATTTAAATGGGATTTCATCTACCTCACAAGTCTAGGTGGTAATAGGAAGCAAGAGAGGGCAGCTATTCTATTAAAAAAGTGCTTTATTGTTGAAAGTGACTTTTTCTAAACCCTACTCATACCCCTATGATATACTATGTAGGTGGGACAACTTCAAAAGAACAAAAGCACTGATCAGCTAGTATACATAACAAAAAGCACATCTGCTGACTTTTAAATGTTTTGTAAGAAATGACAAATATAATGCTTGGAAAATCATTTATACATAAGCATACATTTCATAATTTTTATTGAATCATAACTGTGTACATTTATGAGGCACAATATGATGATCTGATGTAAATGTGGAATGCTTAAATTAAACTAATTAACATAACCATCGCCTCACTTACTTATTTTTGTGTTAAGACGTTTATAATACACTCTTAGTTGTTCTGAAATGTTGCCTTGCTTTGTGCACATTAGGTGAGATCCCACCAAACACCTTCCCTCCATTTACCCTCTATGCCCCCCTCCCTCTCCTTCCTCTCCCCTCTTTCTTTCTGGACGGTCTTTGTGTTTTATTATTTGTATAAATGTGTAAGCATTTATATATTGGTTTCATAATAGTATTGAGTACATTGGCTACTGATACTTTTTCTTTTCATTCTTGAGATACTTTACTAAGAAGAATATGTTCCAGCTCCATCCAGGTAAACATAAAAGATGTAAAGTCTCCCTCTCTTTTATGGCTGCATAGTATTCCATGGTATACTTATACCTCAATTTGTTAATCCATTCATGGGTTGATGGACCTTTAGGCTGCTTCCACAACTTGGCTATTGTGAAGTGGGCTTCAATAAACATTTTGGTACAGATGTCTTTGTTGTAAAATGATTTTTGTTCATCTGGAAAGAAATTGCAAGATCAAATGGTAGGTCAACTTTTAGTTACTTGAGAATTCTCCATGCTTCTTTCCAGAATGGCTGTATTAGTTTGCAGTCCCACCAGCAGTATAGAAGTATTTCTCTCCACATCCATGCCAACATCTGCAGTTTTCAGATTTTTGTGATGTGGGCTATTCTTACTGGAGTTAGGTGATATCTCAATGTAGTTTTGATTTACATTTCTCTGATGATTAAAGATGATGAGCATTTTTTCATATATTTGTAAGCCATGTGCCTATCATCTTCAAAGATGTTTCTGTTCAAGTCTCTTGCCCATAAAGAAATGGGTTTGCTTGTTCTTTTCTTATTGATTAGCTTGAGTTCTCTGTGGATTCTAATTATCAGACCTATGTCAGAAACATAACCTGCAAAAATCTCCCATTCTGAAGGCTGTTTGCTTTACCTACAGACAGCTGTGCAGAAGCTTTTTAGCTTGATTGGATCTCAATAATGTATTTTTGGTGTTACTTCAATTGCCAAGGGGGTCCTCCTCATAACATTGTCCCAGGCCAGTATCTTCAAGTGTTTTTCCTGTACTTTCTTCTGGTATTTTTATAGTTTCATGTCTTAAGTTTAAATCTTTTACCCAGTTAGAATCAATCTTTGTTAATGGTGAAAGGTGAGGGTCTATTTTCAGTCTTCTACAGGTCACCAGCAAGTTTACACAGCACCATTTGTTAAATAAGGAATCTTCTCCCCAATGTATGATTTTGTTAGGCTTATCAGATCAAATGAAAATATGTGGCTGGGCTAGTCTAGATTCTCTATTCTATTCCATATATCTACCTCTCTATTTTGTGCCGGTACCATGCTGTTTTGATCACTATAGATTTATAGTATAGCCTGAAGTCTGGTAACATGATGCCTCCTGATTTGTTTTTATTTCTAAATAATGTATTGGCTATTCAAGATTTTTTCTGATTCCATATAAAATGAAGTACTATATTTCAAGTTCTTTAAAGTATGACATTGGTGCTTTGATAGGAATTGCATTAAATCTGTAGATTGTGTTGGGTAGTATGGACATTTTAACGATGTTGACTCTTATCAGCCATGAGCATGGTATGTTTTTCCATTTGTTAACATCTTCTGCTATTTCCTTTCTCAGGGTTTCATAGTTCTCATTATAGAGATCTTTCACTTCTTTTGTTAGATAAATTCCCAGGTAGTTCATCTTCTTTGGCACTACTGTAAAAGGAATAGAGTCCTTGGTTATATTTTCAACATGACTAGTGTTGGCATATATAAAAGCTACTGATTTGTAAGCATTGATTTTGTATTCTGAGATGCTGCTATATTCCTTGGTCATTTCTAGGAGCTTTGTAGTTGAGTCTCTGGGGTTTTCCAGGTATAAAATAATGTCATCTGTGTAGAGTGAGAGTTTGACCTCCTCTGACCCCATTTGAATACACTTGATCCCCTTCTCTTGCCTGTTTTTGATGGCTAGGACTTCCATTACTATGTTGAATAGTAGTGGTGAGAATGGGCATCCTTGTCTAGTTGCAGTTCTGAGTGGAAATGTTTTGTATTTTACTCCATTCAATCTGATATTGGCTGTGGGTTTACTGTAGTTGGCCTCTATCAGTTGAAGAAATGTCCCTTCTATGCTTATTTTCTTAAGTGTTCTAATCATAAAGGGATGCTGGTTATTACCAAAAGCTTTTTCTGCATCAATTGATGGAATCATATGGTCCTTGTTTTTTATTTCATTTATATGGTGTATTATATTGATAAACTTACATATGTTGAACCAACCTTGTAACCCTGGGATAAAACCAACTTGATGTGGTGTATAATTTTTTTTGAGGTATTGTTGAATTCTGTTTGCTATAATCTTATTGAATATTTTTGCATTGATATTCATTAATCATATTCGTCTATTGTTTTCTTTCTTTGTTGAGTCCTTTCCTAATTTGGGGTGATATTTGCTTCATAGAATGTGTTGGGGAGGATTCTTTCTTTTTCCATGTTTTGGAAAAGATTACATAATATAGGTACTAGTTCCTCCTTGACAGTTTGGTAAAATTCTGATGTGAAGCCATCTGGTCCTGGACTTCAGTTTTTGGGGGGATTTCTTATAGTTGATGCATTTCAAGGCTTGTTATAGGTCTATTCAAAATTGCTAATTGTTTCTGGTTGAGTCTAGGAAAGTGGCAAGCTTCCAGGTATTGGTCCATTTCCTCCAAATTATCATATTTCTGAGAATAGAGGTTGTTTTTTTTTTGTAGTAATCACTGAGGAATTTTTGAATTTCTGTGGTACCTATTGTTATTTCTCTTTTGACATTCTGATTGACATTATTAGAGATTTTACTTTTCTGTTTCTGGTTAGGCTAGCCAAAGGTTTATCAATTTTAGTAATCTTTTCAAAGAACCAACTTTTTGTTTTGTTGAACCCCTGAAATTATTCTTTTGTTTTCAATTTCATTTAATTCTGCTCTCACTTTGACTATTTCTTTAGTTCTGCTGGGTTTGGGTTTGAATTGTTCTTCCCTTTCCAGTTGCTTGAGATGATCTGGTAGGTTGTTGACTTCCTCTCTTTCTCTTTTCTTGATGAAGGCTTCTAATGCTATAAATTTCCCTCTTAGGACTGCCCTTGTACCATCTCATAGGTTTTGATAATTTCTGTCTTCAGTATCTTTTGTTCCAAAAATTTGGTGTTTTCCTTCTTAATCTCATCTTTGACCCAGCTATCATTCAACCTAAGGTTATTTAGTTTCCATGACTTTCTTTGAGGTTGAAGATTTATGTTGCTATTGAGTTTGACTTTTATTCCATGATGGTCTGGGAAGATACAAGGAATAATTTCTATTCTTTTAAATTTGTTGAGGTTAGACTTGTGTCCTAAGATATGATTGATTTTGGAAGATGATCCATGGGCTGATGAGAAGAATGTGTCTTAAGTTTTATTAGAATGAAATATTTTGTAGATGTTTAAGTCTATTTTTTCTAGGGTCAAGTTTAAGTTTATTATTTCTTTGTTAAGTTTCTTCTTGGAGGATCTATCCAGAACTGACAAAAGGGTATTAAAATCTCCAACTATTATAGTACAGGAAGATATCAAATTGTTCATGTCTATTAGGGTTTACTTTATAAATTGAGGAACTTTTAGGTAGGGCACATAAATGTTAATTATTGAAATTTCTTCATGTTTAGTGTTTCCCTTAACAAATACATAATGACAGTCCTTGTCTTTCCTTATCTTTGTTGGTTTAAATTCTACTGTATCTGCAAATAAGATTGCAACCCCTGCATTTTTTTAATTTCCACTGGCCTGTATTGTAGATGTCTATCCCTTCATACTGACTTTCTTTTTAATCCTTTGAGGTAGGATCAGTCTCTAGTAGGCAACAAATTCCTGGCCTGAGTTTTGTTTCCAGTCAGCCAACCTCTGCCTCTTTAGAGGACAGTTTAAGCCATTCACATTAATCAAGCAAATTGATAGGTATAATAGTGTTTTGGCTGTCAGGTTTTTTCAAAGGTCCAATGGATATTTTTAATTCTTTCACCATTATGGAAGTTAGGTTTTGTTTGATAAATTCTAGGTGAGTTTACTATGGTGGTACAGTATTATGCTGGTCATTATGGAAAATGGGTCTGAATCTTTCCAGGAGAGCTTGTTTAGTTATGGCAAATTTCCTCAACAAGTGTATGTCAGTAAAGTATTTGATTTATCCATTACAAATGAAACTCAGTTTACCTGGATACATGATCCTGGGCTAAAAATTATTTTGTTTTAGAAGTGAAGATCAATTTCTGGCTTGAAAAGTTTCATCTGAAAGATCTGCACTTGTTCTAATATTTCTCCTTTTGTAGGTTATGCTTTTCTTATGTCTGGCTGCTTACAGAATTTTCTCCTTCATATTAACTTTGGCAAATTAATTACAATGTGTCTTGAAGATGCTTTATTTGGATTGAGTCTTATTGGCATTCCGAAACTGTCTACTATCTGAATTTCTGTATCTCTTACAATGCTTGGGAAATTCTCCTCCATAATCTCTTGGAGTGGAGCATCTGTGCTGTTAGGAACATCCTCTGCTCCTTCAGGAATTCCTTAAGTCAGATGTTTGATCTTTTGGAATGATCTTACAACTCTCTCGGGAAATGATCTGTCTTTGCTTTCCATTTTCCTGCCTTTTTGAATGCTTGGAATCATTCAAAAGGCTTGTCTCTTCAATTTCAGAGATCCTTTATTCTACCTGATTTACTCTATTACTGAGGGATTCTACTATATTTTGAAGCTCCTCGAATAACATTTTCATTTCCTTGAGCTCTGCTATGTCTTTTCCCATTATGTTCATATCCTTGGTGATTTTGTCTTTGAATTCATTAATTTCTTGAGACAACTTTTGAACAACTGTTTAGATTTCTGTTTCCATCTTTCCCTCCATTCTATTCATTTATTTGCCATCCATACTCTGAATTCTGTGTCTGACAATTCAGCCATTTGTCTATGAATGGCATTGTCTGTTGTATCTCCTTAGTCATTCCTTGGAGGAGTTTATCTACTCTGATTATTCATGTTGCCAGAGTTCTTCTGCTGGTTCCACCCCATGATTATTTTCTGCAGTTTGGTTAGTAAAACTGGTGGGGTGATACTGGATTGAGGGCCCCAGGAAGTGGAGTTAACAAACCTTTTACCAACAAGCTGGGTCTGGTGATTGTGGTTTTTCCCCTACAGCTTTACAAAGGTCCCTTTCAGAGCTAGAGCCAAAACTCTGAGGTATTTCTTGGTGTGATAGTAGTAGCTGGCTCTGTCTTATAGTCAGCTGTCTGCTATCCAGTCCTAATGAGTTGAAGTAGTAGGCTGAAATCTCAGCTGTGGAGAGATACAAGCAACTTTGATGTCCCAGCCCCTACCAGTGATGGCTGGAGGTGGAAAACTGTTTCTCCTGCTACAAAACAACCATTGTTCAACCTTGAATGGTCCCTGGGTGGACAGCCCAGGTCAAGAGTTCTAATCTAATTGCCTCAGTTTATAAAATCAGTGCTCAACAGGAAGAGTTCAAAGGGTCTCCAGTGACCCAATAGTAGGGATCTATAGGCAGTTCCATCTTGAAAACCTGAGGGGCTAGAGTCTGGTTTCCTCCAGTGAACAATGGAGTCACACAGGTGTACCCCTCCAAAAAGTCAGTCCAGGTGTATCAGTGTACCTGCCCCTGCCATGCACTCTTGCCAGCAACCCCAATGGGCTGGAACCTGGCTCCCTCATGTGAGCAATGGAATCAGGGAAGTGCACCACCAAAGCTGACCTGGGACGTGAGTGCTTCCGTCTGCCACCCACCATCATGGCGCATCTCTATCTCCTGCATGTCCCTCTCTTCCCATCCCCTCTAACTTCCACTGGAGTCACTGTTTCCGCACTGCTGTCCAGGGGCCCACACAATGCCCAGGTCTCTCAAGGAAATGACAAACACTGTGGGCTCAGCAGGTGCAAGCCTACGGACTACCAGGTGAGGGGGGAAGGGTGGACTGGGCATTCAGCATTGTAAGGAAAATATTTTGTTCAATTTTGTGCAGGGGACGATCATGCCTAGGCTCACAAGTGGGACCTACTTGGAGAAGGAGACCCAGTGTTCAGTGACTCTCTCCCACAGGATAAAATAAGAGGTCTTTTCTTCCTTCTTCCTTCCCCAAAACATCATAAATATAGTATTTAACTAAGGTTATGACATTAAGAGACATATTTTGGTGGCAGGCCATAATTTTAATAAATTTGTTATGGGACAACACTATTTTTATGTGAAATTTCATTTTCATACAGCACAGTATGGGGAGAAAGATTCAGGAAAATCAAACAAAATGTGTGAAACACACTGAACTCTGCCTGGCGCACATTAGATCACCCACTGTAGTTGTTCAAAGCAAGATATAGTTTAGCCTCATATTTGATGTGCCTGGGTTGGGGCTGGGTCTGAAGTGAGGTGTAGTATAGCTTTTTTGACAGACATGCCTTCCCCTTTTCTTAGAATAGCAGATGTTACACAATGTTGCATCTCAGAGCAAGAATATTAGAGGAAACTCTAGATAAGAGATGGGTGCTGCAAAAAGAGCAAGAGGAAATCTGGAAGAAAACAAAGAAACTAGAAAAATGTCTTCATCCCTGGCACTTGGTAATGGACATTTTCCAGGACTCCCGGGTTAGCTGGAGAGACGCTTTAACGTCTTGATGTGACTTGCAGGCAGGGTGTGGTTCTCGATCAGGAGCTGACATTAATGACCAAGTTTAGCTTTGGTTGAAGCTTGTTTTTTCCATCATAAGAAGATCATCAGGAAAATGTTAGCATATTTCAATACTGTAAACCATTTGGGGCTGGTTCGGTCACTTGGCAGCCCTATAAACAGAGTAGGATTTCACTGAAAGAATGACAAGTGGGAATGTATGTCTTTGCCCTCCAGCTTGGGTGCACATGGTTCAAACACAAAACTAGTTTCTGGGTGTTGATTTTAAAAATTGGATCTTGTTACGTTTTTCTTGAAAATATTATAAATATCATAAAGAAATATTCTGAAATATATAAAAAGTTTGGCAGATAATATATATTTTCTTTTGGCATGAACTAAAAATAATGAGCATGTAGAAAACGTAAAAGGGAAAAAAACTTACTTATCCATTCCATCACGGTCTTCCGTTATAAAATAGGAGGATGGACTCAAGATGACCAAGATCATTTGCAATTCTAACATTCTTTCACTTTTATTAGTTCTTGGTAATACTTACGCATTATAAGCGTTATTTACATTTTTCTGTCAGGGTTATTCTTTAAAATGTGTAACTGAGCAGAGCTTCATGAAGGGATTCTTTACAGAGAAGCCCACACGGGGTGCTGAAACACCAAGAACCGTGTAGATTCCGGTGACATGCTGCCCCCAGACCTCTAGAGGACACAGGGAAAGGGTGTTAAAGCTCGACTGTGGAAGGGTGTACCTAAGGGGAAAGAAGCTGCTAGTGCCAGATCCCTGGGGCATAGGTGGCAGGAAGGATGCTGTGGCAGGCTTTCCAGGGCCAGGCTAAGAAGGAGCAAACGTCACTTCAGATTATACCATTGCCTGGTCTCTGCACACACCTGGTTGTACAGCAGACTGGGAAATGCAGTTCTCATGTGCGTCAGGAGGGTGAGAAAGTCACAGGTGGGGGTGAGTACCACAGCCTCTGGTGCAGGCTCAGGGATGACACCTCCTGACAGGCACCTGTGCCTCTGGTCAGGAAGCTGCCTGGTCTTTCCTCTCGTTTGCTGGTGACTTATTATCCAGCATTATTACTTTCTCATAGGCCTTTACTAGCATTGTTGCTGCTGCCATTACTACTTTTCCATAGACTGCTTCTTGGTTGTATTTAGTATACACACGTACAGGTTGTGTTTATCTCTCTCTAGAGTGGTTCCATTCCTTTGCTCTGCCTCATTCCCTCACCATACTTGGCACTGTGTGAAAGTGCGGGTTGCATATTCCTTATCTGGAATGTTTGGGACCAGTAGTGTTTGGGACCTTGGACTTCCCCGGGTTTGAAATCCTAGCATGCATGTCTTGGGAAGGGGACCCAAGTCTGAACACGAGATTCGCTTGTTTACTCCTTCTATCCACAGGCTGAGGCAAATGTAGACAGTATTTTACATAAGTTTTGACAGCATTGTCCCTGTGACCTGTCAAATGAGTGGTCAGGGGTGGAATTTTCCCCTTGTGGCTTCATGTGGCCATCAAAACCTTCAGATCTTAGAGCATTTCTGCTTTGAGTTTGAAGATAGGGGTGCTTGGCCTATCTTTCTGTTTGCCTGTTACTGTCCTCACTAGTATTTTAAACTCAACAGGGCAGTGGCACTGTCGTGTTCCTCACTATACGCTCTGTCTCTGGAACAGTGGACGCCCCTATAGCAGGCATTTAAAAACAGTTGTTCAGTGGAAGTACCACCAGATTGCAAGAGCTAATTTAGCCATTATGCCATAATTCTTCCTTCCATCTTCTTTTTATGTCCTATGGATGTTCAGTTCGCCTTGCTCTATTTTTCTCCTTCTAGCTTTCCCTTTGCTCTCTCTAATTTGATTGTTACTTTGCTCTGGGGGTGTTCTAATTGGTCTAATGCAAAAAAGTCTCACTGATGGAACAAAAGACCATACTGCAGTCTCAACCCAATGATCCAAGTTCCATTCTCAAATTTCCATCTGTACTTAATTACTGTTGTCACTGATGCCTTCAAAGTTCCTTTGCAATTCTCTCCAGTTAAGAGATTATTATTTCTATATTTCTTTTATGATCTCTTGCCTCATCTCAGAACTCTCCTTCTATCCAACCAGATTTTTCCCATGAGTCCTTTTAATAATTTTGGATGGTTCACCTCCATCACTAGACCTTCCCTCCCTAAGCTGCATAACTTCGTCTGAACTATTAAAAATGATATGTAGGGTCAGGTTTCTGCCTTTATTCTTTCTCTGCCTCAACAGTAATTCTTTTAGTTTTATGTTGTCCAGTAACAAACCACCTCAAACTGAGGATATAACACAACAGCTATTTCATTATGTTCATGGATTTTACGTTAGAAATCCAGGAAGGGCAAGTGTGATGGCTTGTGTTTAATCCAGAGTGTCTGGGTCCTCATCTGGGAAGGGTCAGAAGACCGGGGCTTACTTGATTGGCTGAGTTTGGAGGCTCTCTGGGGATTTTCCTTTCATAGGCCTAGTGCCTGGGCCGAGTTGATTCTGAGGTTTGGACTGTCACCTGGGGGTCTGCATCTGGCCTCTCTGCACAGCTTGGGTTTCTCCCCTGTGGCTGCTGGTTTCCCATAGGAAGCATCTGGAGGGAGAGTGTCCTCTGAGACTGGGGCAGAAGTTATAGCATCTAGGCCCAGAATGTCATGCAGTGACATCGCTACCATATCCTGCTGGTTACAAGCTGGGAAAGAAAACTGGCCTGGATTCGAGGGGAGGGGGTGAAACTCCACCTCTTGTGAGGGGTGCCAGGGCCAGGTTGAGAAAGGCATGTGGGGTAGGAGGCCGTGGTGTCATGGCCATCTGTGGAAGGTGCAGGCAGCCACAGTGGCCTGCAGTCGATGTGCCCTGAGGCCTCACTGTTCAAAGTATAGGGTGGAGACCAGAAGCATCAGTGGCACTTGAGGGTTTATCAAAAGTACTGAACTTTGTGGGCCCAGCATGCTCCCCCTGCATGACTCTTAGACCACTGACTTGGAATCTGCATTCTGACAAGATCTCAAGATGCTTCATTTCCACTAGAGTCTGAAAACCCTGCCCCAGGAGACACCGAACCTGAGGTGGGTTTCCCATATCCACCCAACAGCAGGAGGCAACAGCTGTTGCGAGGGAGCAGTTCCTGAACTGCTGTTCATAAGCAGAATTCCTACAAATTATACCTATCCTTGCCGGTTTCAATTCTGTCAATGTTGATTGCCATCTATCTAGCTTCTCTGTTTAAGAATAGGACTCTAACCTATATCCTCAGAATATGGTATAAGGCACAAAAATAGCGTTAATAATAATTAGTCACTAATCTCCTGGACTCATCATGGTCTGGAATGGCTTTGTATTTTGGTATGTATAATAATGCTATTTTGAATAATTTCTAAGATAAAAAGTAAGATATGGCTCGACGTCCATAGCACAGTGGTTACGGTGCTAGCCACATACACTGAGGCTGGCAGGTTCGAACCCAGTCTCGGCCAGCTAAACAATAATGACAACTGCAACAAAAATTAGCTGGATGTTGTGGTAGGCACCTGTAGTCCCAGCTACTTGGGAGGTTGAGGCAAGAGAGTCGTTTAAGCCCAAGAGTTAGAGGTTGCTGTGAGCTGTGATGCCACAGTATTCTATGGAGGGTGACATAGTGAGACTTCGTCTCAAAAAAAAAGTAAGATATTTTTGGAGTTTACATTTCTCTTCAACTATTGTTTAATTGTTAGATTTTCTAATGCTTTTCCTATTTTCTACTGAATTAAAAAACATAATTTTTCATTTTTTTCTCGTAACTGTGAAGACCTCTTGAGTTATTCTATAAACACTTAAAAACCTGTGAAATGTGTACAGTATTTATTTATTATATCTTTAGTTGGTGACTATTATATATTTTAATTATTACGTAGGGTTTAATTCATAGGTGCCATTTACTCATGCTTCCTTTAAATAGTCTTCTTAAAATTTGTTATGGAGTAAAGGAATAAACCTCCAAAAATCCATTTTGATTGGCACATTATTTTTAAGCAATTTTTCTCAAACTATAATTTCCAGGCAACTACTATTTACAGCGTTGAAGTGCTTGTTAAAATTGCAGGCTTCTGAACCCCATCCCAGTCCGTTTGAACCAGACTCTCTGGAGTTAGAACATGGAAAAGTCTCTGAGGTTGGGACCTGAATTCTTTGGCACACTATAGTTTGTGACCTACTTTCGTAAGGAGTTAACTGTATTAGTTTTACAATCATATTTCACGTTATTTCTTATGGGAATAAGTGGGTCTTGGGATATTGGCAGGGAGCAACTTTTCAAATTCATTTGTTTCCTGGGAGCCTGAATATCGGAATATAATTTAAACAATAGAATAATTGAATTGGAGGACATTTTAGAGATTATCTAGTCAAACTCTTTTAATTTTTCAAATTATGAAACTGAGCCCCAGAGAGTTTAAATGGCTTTTCAAGAGTAACACTAATTAATAGCAAAGCTGTGACCTAAACCCATGTTCTGTTTCAACCAAGCTGGGGTTTCTCCTTCATGTTAAGGCAGGAGAGGTTCATCTTATTTTTAAGCCGGGACATTGTCATTTTAATGGAAAGAACATGAGGGAGATAATGAACATTTAAGCAGAAGGGCTCTGTTGGTTTGTGGGGGTGTTAATAAAATTAAGTTTTATAATCTTTGATCTTACCATGGCTTCAGTTATCTAACTTAAATGTTTTCTTAGAGGTTTTTTTATATGTACATGTCCTTATAAACCTCATTATGAGTCAGAAACTTTGCAAGGTAAAATACCTTACATGAAAAACCAGACCAGACACATGAGGTGATGATTTATACTCTTTTGAAAAGGATCCAAGGTTTTCTTTAAATGAATAAAAACTTTTGTATGCCATAAATTCCATAAATGTCAAACGCTTATGAAAAACATTTTTACCCAGATTGTTAGGACTTTCCAAACATAAGGGTGGGTGAAACCTCTCCCAGACAGTTTCCTGAGCACCCACCTTCCTCCTCCTCTTCTTCACTGGAGGTGTCCCATCCTTAAAGCTGTTACATAATTTCATTGTTTCAACTTTCTATTTCTTTTCACAAAAGAAAAAAAAAATGAAGCTCTATTTTCTGTGCCATAACATTACTTGACATTTTACCTTTCTTTTTGGAATTTTAGCAATAAGCTTACTCTGTCTGTGGGGCAGGTACATAATAGCCCTGCAGGCGACAGAGCTGGGCTGGAGTGAATTTCTACTGTGCTGTGGAGGCAGGAGGGCACCCCGGGGGCACAATCTTTCTCTGCCCCTCACTTGTTCTCTTTCTCTCCTTCATTTGGCCAGGTCTCTGAGTTTGTAGCATAGAGACATGGACTAGCCTTTCTTCTCTTCTTCCTGTTTCTCCTTTCCCCCCTTTTGTTTTCCTGTTTTGTAGCTTTGAGTTGCAGGTGGGTGCTCTTTGCTGTCACCTCATTCCCACACCTGTTTGGTGAGGTGTCTGAGCCCTGGCAAAGGCACGTATGTGTCTCACCTCTGTTCCTCGTGACCTCATTTGATGTGGGATGGAAGAGCTTAGCTGGGAGCCCCAACACAACTAGCCAAATAATGGGAAGTTTGCCACAGCTGGCGTGACTGTTAGCAGCAGAGACCTGGGAAGAAGGAGAAGGCAGCTGGACACCCTGGGTCCCACTCGCACCTCAAGTGGGAAGTTCCTGCACCTTTCAGCTTAGTCTGTTTTCAGTTACATTGGAATGGGGGGTGACCTTCAAGTGGTGAATGAAGCCCCTGGGTTCTAAGGGGTTTGGGGGGAGTGGGCAGGTAAGAAAAAGGTTTGGAAGGGGACAGACCATTGCATTCAGGGCCTTTGGAAATTGGCCCTGCTAACACTTTTGCACCTGTCAGACTTCTGATATAGGGAACTGAAAGGCACATGTATATTGCTTTAAGCCATCGCATTTGTGATAATAATTTGTTACAACAGCAATAGAAGAACAATACAGGGCTAATCCTTTTTCCAGCCACCTAACTTAATTTTTAGGAAGACACACTAGAAAGGAGTGGAGTATATGACTTTGATTCAGCGTTTTGTTGTTGACATTGTTTATTTGATTTGCTTTATGTTTCACAAAACAATGAAAAGTAACAAAAAACAAGAAACATCTGGTTTGGTTCAGATATGCCTTCTGCCAAGATTAGTGAGGTGATAGTTTGTGTACATGTGGAATTCCAGTGACTTAGAATCGAACACCCAAATAAAAAATAAATTGTATATAGTTCGTATTTGTGTCCATTGTATAATGTAAATCATTAAGAAATTAAGGAAAAGAAAGATTAGGGTTAGAAATTATCACATTTTGCTAAGAATGATAAAAATGATAACTTCCATAACCTCACTTTTTAAGGAATACTTGTTTATTTGTGAAATACTATCTAGCATTCAACATGTTGAAATCATAGAATTTATTCATTTCCAGAAGATGTGCTTTCTGTTTCAGATCAACTAAACCATAATGTTTTGATTTTAGCTTGACATATAGGACTTGTAATTTTTTTCATGAAGGTCTCCCTTCTTCAGTATGACAAAGAATACATAGTAGTTTATGTGCATTCATATAATAAGATATTTAAAATAGAATAAGTCACTGAGAAGAGAAAACCAGAGAAAGAAAATAATGTCTCAGAAAAAGCCAGTATCCAAGGATTCCTGATATCAGATTGTCCTAGAGGTAGGGTACAGATTGGACCCTGAGTTTTCTCGTAGATACTAACTAGGTACACATTATACAGTGTCTAGAAAATAAAATGAACCAGTTTCTCAGGAGAAACAAAACTGTTTCTACTACTAAAATTTGTGGGAATATTTTTTCCTGGATTCTCACATAGCAAACAGAGGATGATAATGAGAAAAATTCTTAATGACAAATTTACTGTTATTAAAATAGCTTCCCAGGGCTGTCTTTGTGTAATCACTTTCCTCATAGGCCTATGTTTTGACCACATTAGTGCAGTCAAATGAAAGCAATCCTCTGTGGAGTCTGAATAAGTGGTGGCCTGGCTTAATGGGGGTAAGAGCTTGTAGTGGAGATTAGGGAAATTAGAGGAATTAGGGGAAAACATTATAGAAAATCTTTCAGTCTTCAGGAAATCTTTATAGCATTATATTAACATTTCTTGGCACCTGTGTTTTGAAAAGAATGAGGCAGCGGGGGCTTAGAGAATGTGCTCTCTAGTTAAGGCAGTGAAACAGAGGTGTCTAAGTGTCTAATGTCCCTAATTACGGTTGGATCCATTTGCTTTAACAGGTAACTGAATTGTAGGTTGAGATGGCATAATTTTTTTTTCCTCAAACTTAGGACTCCAACCATTTGCAGGAGGTTAAGTAAGATGCTGTAGAGATTTATAAGGCTTCTAGAAGGATCATCGTTGAATGAAATTCCAGCCAAACTCAATATCAATCTGGCATTTAATCAGATTTAAGCGCAGGTTCCAGTTACCATCTTATTCAACATGTCTTAATTTCTAGCACAGATAATGTAAATAATTATAATGGACAGCCAGCGGTATAAACGTCCTCAACATGGAAATACAGCACAGAGAGTTCAAAAGGAGCCGGAATTACTTCTACCTCTGGAAGAAGGGCAGGCAGACTTTATGGAAACGGTGCCATGACTTGGGAGGCATTTTCGCTACATTTTTTATTTCATGAACCTTTTCCAAATGGATCCTAAGTAAGGGCACTTACAGTGCTGCAGGTTTGCAAGGACAGCTTCATGTGGGTACTGCTCATTTTGTTTCCAGCCCTTCTCAGCCACTGGCATTCCCCAGGGCAGCCTCTGCAGCAATTCTGGAGACATCAATGAAACGCAGTCTGAAACTCAGGATTATTTAACAAACATCTTCACATGATAATATATGTCCATTCCAGTGATAAAAAGGAACCAGACAATGTGTTTACCTGGTACATGGGTAGATGTTCGAGGAAGCAACACAGCGAGATGCTGAATGGCAGAGCGCATGTTCCCAGGCCCTTCCTTAGTGAACCAAGATGGTGCCGCCACATCACTGAGACATGACGAGTCCTTCTTGAATATTGTATCGACATTTTTCCCTCTCTTACACAACATTATTATAAAATTCTCTCAGTGTCTTTTCCAGACATTTTAATCTCATTGCTGCTTTTCAGTGTTACAATCTACTGTAACATTTTATTATATTTTATTTTCTGCAGTTTTTGGCCAGGGCTGGGTTTGAACCTGCCACCTCCAGCATATGGGGCCGGCGCTCTACTCCTTTGAGCCACAGGCGCCACCCACTACTGTAACATTATAACCAATTTAGCACAAATGGTGGCTACTTAGTCCCGTCATTGCGTGTTGAATAGTTGGCAGCTATTTCACGGTGTACCAAACAAGAGAGATAGCAGCTCTGCTCTGCTTCCTTAACAGACTTGAGAACAACTACAGTAAAGCAACCTTTAGGTGTCACAGTTAAAAATGGAACAATTTTGGGGCATACGATTTCTGGAATATGTGGCACCGAATTTCTAAGAAAACCTTGTAATTTGGGGTCAAATTCCCTAAAATGTCATTCAGACTGATTTTTTTTTTTGTCTTGAATTAGGTACAATTTACTCTTTTCTTGGTGACTGTTACTTATTATTATAGACATGCAACATGTGGTGTTCTGTATTTGTTGCAGGACTTCATACCTTACAAAGGGCATTCAGAGATATTCGTCTGAAACCCTCATGTGCCTGGCCCCAGGTGTGTTTTCCTCTTGCACTCTGGTGAACTACAAAACCACCTAACCTGGTTTATTAGCAGGGACCCTCTCAGTGGGTGGGAGTGTGGTTTTTGTGGTAGCTGTGTCCATTCTCAGCAGCTATCTGACTCAGTCCTGGACTCTGGCAGTGTTTGGTTGAGCGATCTAACTCCAAGAGTTGGCCAGAGGAGAGGGGAACTTTGCAGCTGGCTTTGTAGCATAGGTCATTGCTTCATAAATGTCCTTCCAAAATGCTGTCAACAGGATGATGTGAAGAATTAATCAAAACAAAATATGTTTAATATAATGTGTTTAGTGCTATGTGTAATACTAGCATAAATACACATATACACAGATATATTTAAATCAATGTTAAATCAATAATATACACACATATATATTTAAATCAATGTCAAATTTTGGAAAATAGTTTGAGAAATACAATAAACATTTCCTGTAATGTTGCATGGAATTAGAGTGGTAAATGTGGATGGCTTTGTGTTATAAAGGGAAATTTATAAAATATTAACTTACTGGCATATATTGATTAATGGTAAAGATGAATTTAAAATCATTGCATCTGTTTAAACAGACTCCATTAGGAGCATATATGGTTTTCTGTGTGACATTTCTAAACACTTGTACATTGTAAAATCCTGGTAGTGTTATAAATAACCAATACGGGCAAGGCCGTGCACTGAGACCTTTTGCTTTTGTGCACTCTGGGCTATATGCTTGCAAGGGCTCTGTTGCCACATGTACTCCCTGTATCCATCGGAATAAAATGGAAGGGTCAGGGAGCAGCAAGGTGCGTCACTTATGTCAGGGCAAAGCAGAGCTTGTAATTAGCATGTAATGGCTTTTGAATTAATTCTTCCTTTCCTTTCTCACTCCCCTTTTCTCTTCCCATTGCCACCTTTGCCACCTGGACTATTATTTCTAAGCTTCCAAAAACACTCACTGAATACATGACAACCTCAATGAGCATTTTAGTGAATAAAAAGTCTTCAATATTTTATTAGAGCTGATGACTTTTTTTCTCCCTTAAGTATGGGTAGTCTGAACTTGCCACTTGTAAACAGTGGCTCCATCTCTGATAGTTACTGAGAGGGACGCTCACGGGCTCAGTGGCTCCATCTCTGGTAGTTACTGTACTGAGAGGGACGCTCACGGGCTCAGTGGCTCCATCTCTGATAGTTACTGAGAGGGACGCTCACTGGCTCAGTGGCTCCATCAATGGTAGTTACTGTACTGAGAGGGACGCTCGCGGGCTCAGTGGCTCCATCAATGGTAGTTACTGTACTGAGAGGGACGCTCGCAGGTTCAGTGGCTCCATCTCTGGTAGTTACTGAGAGGGACGCTCACAGGCTCAGTGGCTCCATCAATGGTAATTACTGTACTGAGAGGGACACTCACGGGCTCAGTCACTCCATCTCTGGTAGTTACTGAGAGGGACACTCACGGGCTCAGTGGCTCCATCTCTGGTAGTTACTGAGAGGGACGCTCACGGACTCAGTGGCTCCATCAATGGTAATTACTGTACTGAGAGGGACGCTCACG
>CAUYON010025663.1:0-22459 GCA_963573935.1 Arctocebus calabarensis | reverse complement strand
GGAACCCATACTACAAGAATACAAAAAAGTCCATGGAAACTCATATCATGCATACCTTTAAAGAGGACTTCTATGGGGAAATCCTCAATGTGGCTATTGTTGGCTACCTCAGACCAGAAAAGAACTTTGATTCTTTAGAGTCACTTATTTCAGCAATTCAAGGTGATATTGAAAAAGCTAAGAAACGACTAGATCTACCAGAACATTTGAAACTCAAAGAAGACAGTTTCTTCCGGGTTCCTAAAGGCAAAATTATGAATGGCCACTGACGAAATATCATCTTATTTATTCATTCACTGATTTCTAGTATTTCACTGTTTATAACTGTCATGTCTCATCTTAGTTATATTTTAAAAATCATTTTCCTTGCACTGTCATTAGTTTAAACAGTACAATGTAGTTACCATATTGTGCTTCACCTATTAAATTAAACCCATCATGTCATAGCACTACGAAGAGTGATTTAAAAATCAAGATTTTTTAATGTACTGTGTTGATTAAAATGTACCATGAAAAAGGTAAAAAAAAAAAAAAAAGATAAAAAAAAAAGTGGGATGCAGTGGCTATCATGAAGACTGTAGAGAGAAAGGAGGAGAGAGAGAGAGAGAGAAAATATGAGAATAAGGCTGCCTGAATAAATGAGCAAATGTAGGGATAGAGGCCTGGGGGCTGCAGGTGCTGGATCCAGCAATTCCTGAAGCCCTGCCTCATTGCTTCTTCTGCTTGATGAACTTCAGCTCATGAGGCAGAATGCTTTTTACTAAGTGATAAGCAAAGAAAACTGGGTTAAGAGGCAAAAACAAAGTTCTAAGTCATGATGAACGGCTTCAGGGATGCCTGGATCTAAGGTTGGGGCCCAGTAATATCATTACAAATCCTTCTCCATCTCTTAGCTCTTCTTTCCTTTATGTCACCCTCACTCTTTGGTGAACTCTTTTTTAGTAGCAGCATCTGAGGACTCCTAAGTTGACATTCTAGCAGTCCTTGTAGGATGATGACACCTCTTCCCCAAGAACCTGCTATGGGGCTTGGTGCCTGTGGCTCAACGGGCTAAGGCGCCACCCACATATACCTGAGCTGGCAGGTTCATATCCAGTCTGGGCCCACCAAACAATAATGACGGCTGCAACCAAAAAAAAAAAATGGCCAGGCGTTGTGGCTGGCGCCTGTAGTCCCAGCTACTTGGGAGGCAGAGACAAGAGACTCGCCTGAGGCCAGGAATTGGAGGTTGCTGTGAGCTGTGTTGCCACTGCTCTCTATCCAGGGTGACAGCTTGAGGCTCTGTCTCAAAAAAAAAAAAAAAAAAAAAAAAAAAAGAGCCTGCTATGGATACAAGTGGAGTCAACCTCTCTCACATGATAGCATGGGCTGAATTGGGGAGAAATTCAGAGAGGGGTTCCTCAGAGAGAATAAGCAGGATTCTGTGACACAGAGATGGTGGATGGGCAAGAACTACCGACCTCCCTCACACTTGTGTGGACTTCTGTCTCCTAGTAATTTTATAATAAGTCAGAGTCATAGACATTTAGTGAGGGTGCTTCCTGGGTACCATGCACTGTTCCCTGTACTTTTTGTGTATTACCTCTTTCCATCAATCCTTGCCACAGCTAGAAAACTGAGGTGCTTGGAGGTTAAGTGCCTTGCAACCTGAATGAAACCTCACAAAGCAGTTGCTTGATACTTGCTTATGGGATGGAGGGATGAGTGTGTACCATGTGGCCTACAGGTGCTATCTTTCTTTCCAACACCCACTGACCCAGTCTGGAGGCACCAGCTCCTTGGTCCTCCTGCTCGGGTCCCACTGGGGCTGGGCACTTCTGAGCTTCCTGAAAATCCATGGCTTTGATCGGAGGGACAGAACTCAGCCCCCGCATCCTGGATTCCCTGCGGAATTCCTGTCTTGTCCTTGAGAAAAACAAAGTCTTTTTTTCTTGTTTTTATTGACACAGGAATCACATGATAGGCTTGGCACCTGTAGCGCAGCGGCTAGGGCACTGCCACATACACCAGGACTGGTGGGTTCAGACCCTGCCCGGATCTGCCAAACAATGACAACAACAAAAAAATAGGTGGGCATTGTGGCGGGCGTCTGTAGTCCCAGCTATTTGGGAGGCTGAGACAAGAGAATGGCTTAAGCCCAAGAGTTTGAGGTTGCTGTGAGCTGTGATGCTGCAACACTCTACCAAGGGTGGTAGAGTAAGACTCTGTCTCAAAAAAAAAATTCACGTAACATATAATATTCACATAATATATAACTGTCCACACACTTCTGTGGAAGCACTGTATGTAGCTTCACCCCAGTTCTATTGTCTCAGAAGACCCCATCCCCATGAATGGTCACCTCTCTCTGACACCCACTCCTGGCTTCTGTGGATACCCATTCTGGACATTTCATATAAAATGGAGTCTCACACTGTGTGTCCTTCTGTGTCTGCTTCTCTCATTGAGCATGATGTCCTCATGGTCCATCACATTATAGCCTGTGTCAGAGCCTTGTTCCTTTTCATGGCTGAGTGATATTTCCTGTGTAGATGGATCACACTGGGTTTATGTACTCTTCCACTGATGGATGGTTGGGTTGTTTCCAAAATGTATTTATTTTCACCATAGAGAATTGCAAACACACAAAACAGAATAGGTGTCAAAGGGAGCTTCTTCTCCCTCTGTCCTCACCTTGCTATTTCCTGATTATTATTATTAAATAGGCGGGCATTGTGGTGGGTGCCTGTAGTCCCAGCTACTCAGGAGGCTGAGGCAAGAGAATCGCTTAAGTCCAGGAGTTGGAGGTTGCTGTGAGCTGTGTGATGCCACGGGACTCCACCGAGGTTGATAAAGTGAGACTCTGTCTGTACAACAACAACAACAACAAAAAATAGTTGTGAGTGGAACATTAGCCAGCAGGCCACTTACTTGCCGTGGCACTCTACTGGGGTGACAAAGTGAGACTCTGTCTCAAAAAACCCAAAAAAACAAAAAACACAAAAACTGGGTGGTGCCAGGCCCAAATACTGAGGGTGGTGGGTTCAAACCTGGCCCCAGCCAAACAGCAACAAAAAAATAGCTGGACGTTGTGGCGGGCACCTGCAGTCCCAGCTACTCGGGAGGCTGAGGCAAGAGAATCAGCTAAGCCCAAGAGCTGGAGGTTGCTGTGAGCTGTGTGAGGCCACGGCACTCTACCGAGGGTGACAAAGTGAGACTCTGTCTCTACAAAAAAACCCCAAAAAACAAAAAACTGACTTTTTGACATAATTGGAAATAGGAATATTCCTATTCCATTGGATATTTGATGATTTCACCCAATTATTTTAGAAATGCTTAAATTTGTTAATGGAATTGTAGCTATTTTCCTTTTTTTTTTTTTTTTTTTTTATTGAGACAGGCTCACTTTGTTGCCTTCTGTAAAATGCTATGACATCATAGCTCACAGCAACCTCAAACTCTTGGGCTCAAGCGATTCTCTTACCTCAGCCTTCCGAGTAGCTGGGACTATAGGCACCCGCCGGGTTCCAACCTCACCAGCCCTGGTGCATGTAGCCAGGACCCTAACCACCTAATCCATTTTTAAAAAAAATTTCCAAGCTCAAAGCCTGTAACTCAAGAGGCTAGGGCGCCAGCCACATACACAAGAATCGGTGGGTTCAAATCCAGCCTTGGCCCACCAAACCACTATAACCTCCAAATCGCCTGTGTTGTGGTGGGCGCCTGTAGTCCCAGCTACTTGGGAGGCTGAGGCAAGAGGAATGCTTAAGCGAGGAGTTTGAGGTTGCTGTGAGCTGTGATGCCAGAGCATTCTACTGAGGGCAACATAGTGAGACTGTCTCCAAAAATAGAGAGGCAGGCGGCCCCTATGGCTCAGTGGGTAGGGCACTGGCCCCATATACCGAGGGTGGCAGATTAAAACCTGGCCCCGGCCAAACTGCAACAAAAAAAATAGGTGCCCGCCACAACGCCCAGCTATTTTTTTGTTGCAGTTTAGCTGGGGCCGGGTTTGAACCCTCCACCCTTGGTATATGGGACCAGTGCCCTACCCACTGAGCCTCCCCTCACAACTGTTTTTGAGACAAGAGACTCACCTTGTCACCCTCGGTACAGTGCCCTGGCGATACAGATCACAGCACCCTCAAACTCTTGGGCTTAAGAGATTCTCTTGCCTCAGTCTCCCAAGTAGCTGAGACTACAGGCACCTGCCACAATGCCCAGCTATTTTTTTGTTGCAGTTGTCATTGCTGTTTAGCTGGCCCAGGCTGGGTTTGAACCCACCAGACTTGGTGTTACGTGGCCAGCGCCATAACCACTGTGCTATAGGCGCTGAGACAAAAAAGTCATAGTTTTAATTTTTTATGCTTTGAAACAGAACTCAGGGAAAGCCCGGAATCCATGATTAATTGCTCTATCTCCTGCATCTCACCTGACTTCCCTTCACTTTAATTTTCCTTGCAATTTATTCACAGAAGACAGGGTCATTTCCAATGAAGTTTCCTCAGCTGGGTCCTGCCAGTAGCCTTCTGTACTCAGGAAACACTTGGGTGTTACCAGGTGATATTTGTGGGCTGGGGGTGCTCCTGGCATGGAGTGGGCGGAAGCCGTGGGTGCTACATTCCCTTCTCCTTTGGTTGCTGTACCCTCTGGTATGCAGAGGGGTCTAGCTGCAGAGGATACCACAAATGCCTCACTCAAGAGCCTCAAGTTTGATGTAGCAGGCAACAGGGAGCCATGGAAGGTTTCAGAGGGGGAGTGACATGAACAGACTTGGGCAGCAGGGTGGAGCTGGGCTAGGGGCAGAGGGGGTCAGTGATTAGCTAGTTCCACGGGCCCATGGGAAATGAGTCCTGAGGCTGGGAGGAAGGTCTGGATCATCCCCATAGTCAGGGTTGCCCTCCAAAGTGCAGTACCCCAAGGAGCAGCTTTACCCCAAGAGTCAATCCTGCTCCCAAATCACCTGGAACTTTTTTTGTACCCCAGGAGTCAATCCTGCTTCCAAATCATCTGGAACACAGTGACTCTGTCTATGTTGCCCTTGATAAGAGTGCCGTGGCATCACAGCTCACTGCAACCAACTCTTGGGCTCAAGTGATTCTCTTGCCTCAGTCTCCCCGCTGTTTTGTTGCACTTGTCATTATTGTTTAGCAGGCCCAAGATGGGTTCGAACCCGCCAGCCATGCTATCTGTGGTTGGCACCCTACCCACTGAGCTACAGGCACTGCCTTACCTGGAACTCATATTATAAGTACAGGTAACTGGCCTACATCAGAGCTTTGGCCCCAGAAGTTCCAGATTCAGAAGATGTTGCAAACGAGCATATATGCACACGGTTGGGCGGCTGGGCAGGCTAAACCCATGATGTGGATGTTGAACCTCTGACTACCCCCATCATTCATAAGCATATAACATCTGATAAGATTCTGGGGGACAGCCAAATATTGTTATAAAATGTCACATTTATTGCTACAGTGCTGTTACACAGGACAGGTCTCCAAATCTACTTTAAGGAGGATCATTAAAAAAATCCCAGATAATCCAGCCAGCTGTGTTGACACGTATAAAATTATTTTTCTTTAAAAAACAACTTTGTTTTGAAAAGCAGGCACTCAGAGCACAATTTCTCCCAGTAATTGTGGTTCTTCCCCCGATCAACTGCTACGTTGTTTTCTTCTTGTGCTGGGTTAATTTTATCACATATATATAACTTAAATTATATATATAATATACAGTTCTGGAGTCTATGGGGCCTGGGGGAGAAAATGGCAGCTTCTCAGCGGCTGCCTGTCTGGGTCTACAGGCAGGACCAAAAACAAAGCAAGAAGGAAATGGATGGTTCCCTAAGAGACAAAATCCAGACAGACCAGGGGGCAGTGGTCATGGTTGGTATATTAGCCCCAGGCCCAGACACCTCTCAGGTGTGACTGACCCTTAGGCAGAGCCCACAAAGATCAGAAGTTTGGGGTGGCCCCTAGGCCATAGCATCACCCCTCATTGTGCTGGCCTTGGGGTTTCCTTTGAATCTCCCATGGGGCCACCAGATTCCATCGTGCAGGACCTCAAACTGGGGAGGGAGTCAGGCAATTTCCACTTTTGGGGGGACAGATGCCTGAGCTGCTGGCAGGGTGATCACAGCCAGTTTGGGGGTCCATAAGGCCTCTATGAAGGGGATGGGTATGGGTAAAGGGAAAATGAAGGCACTCCAGGAGACCTGGGTGACAGAGTGACCAACCACCCTGGTGGGTGTGAGACAAGTTTGTTTACCTCATGACATGAGACCAGAAAAGAAGATCTAGAGAGGCCTAGGTAGCCTAGTTACCAGGGACACTGGGCAGAGATGGCCTCTACAGCGGCCCACCCTCTTGGTTTTGCAGCTAGGTCAGATCCAAGGCTTAGGGGTATTTATGGAGTCCTGGGACTCTGTTCCTTCTCTCAGTTCCAGTCAATCTCAGCCTCAGGCCCTGTGTGTAACAGTGGCAAGTTTCACCCCAGGGCAAGAAGTGCTCCTCAGGGTGGGGCCGGGCCAGATAGGACACTGGCATCTTGACCACACCAGGATGGACACGTTGCAGGTTGGCAAGAGGATGTGCTGGGGTGGGTGCATTCTGTGGTGGTCCCCTGAGCTGCAGCTCCTCTGCCAGCGTTCAAAAAATAGGTTTGGGTCCCCAGGCCAAAGGAATGAAGGATGGGGTGTCTGGGGAGGCCCCCAGCTATATGCTCCAGGGTGTAGTCACTGTGCCAGAGACTGTTGGTCCCCAAAAATGCCCTTTTAGAGAGGTGCACGGATTCTCAGGAAAAGCAGCTGATTAGGAGATCAGGGAACAGGTGCCTCAAGGCCAGGGATAGCCTAGAACAGCTTCACTTGGAAGGAATGTCCCCTCCCTGAAGTCCCTTCTCCACAAGGCTGGTGGCAGGAATAGTAGAGGCCTGCCCCCTCCCTGAGGCAGGAAGAGGAGCAGCCAGGGCAGTCCATGAGACCTCCCACAAGGACAAGGTGCAAGGCGCATCCACTTCAACACAGTAATACAGACAAACCCCGCAACATTCTGGAAACACAAACCACCACCTGTCTCTGCCCCATCTGTATGCAGTGGCTTTTGGAGCAGAGGGTGGGGGTAACCTCAGGTTTACATTGGGACTTTTTAATACAAATTTTAATAATTTGCTTGATCACGAAATGCAATGCTTGGTTTTAGAAACAGCAGCAGAAATAGCAAGAAACAGGAAACTTTTATACAAAAAAATTTGTTGCTTACAAAACATATGCAAAAAAAAGCTTTAAAAAAAAAGGACCAAAGGCATTATCCTTGCTAATGTTCTTCTACATTAAGAAAAAAAATCTTGTAACTAATTTTCTTTTTATTTTTCTTAAAAAAAAAAAAAAATATGCTTAGGCACAATTTGCTGGTGGCTTTTGAAGAACAAGCCAATTTACACAGCATCTCTCCAAGTGATATGTTTTGAGTCACGTTTTACAGTTAAGGCATTTTTTTTCCTTTTTAACAAAGTATATATTTTGTTGCTTGCTTTCTGGTTTTGTTTACAAAACAAACTAACAAAAAAAACAAATGCTCCTTTCAGCCCAGGCAATGGGGCCAAGATACAGCTTCAGGATCCAAGGGGCACATCACAGGGCGTCATGGTGGCTGAGATTTGGGAGCAGAGATTCCAGGCCAGTAGCAGGTAGACCAGTGAGCCCAGAAAGCTCCTGGAGCTGGTATCACCTTCACAGACCATCACTTGGAACCTCATTAGGTCAGGTATTGCCTCAACACTGACAGGTTTGTGAGGTGTGGCCCATCTGGCACACTTTGCAGATGAATACCCAATGCCTCGTGCTGTTCTGGGTAAAACCTGAGCCCAGGACAAAGGCAAAGGCTGGGTCACTTGTCCCACGATGGTGTACCTTTCACAAGTGCCCAGTAGGATTGTGGGCCTCACTTAGACCTGGATGGGCAGCTGAAAGCACCATCTGGGGGTCTCCAACCACGGCTGATACCTTTTCCTCTTCCCGTCGTTTTAAGCAGGCTGCTTTGGGGTTCAGGTTACGCTCTGTAGAGGAGGGAGAGAACACCATGGGAGAGGGTCCCTCAGAGAAGAACATAAGATGGCAGTGTAGGGAAGGATGTTGGTAAGGGTGGGTACAAGGGCCCTGCGTGTGGTTCCATTTTTCATGCTCATCTTCATAGAGAAGGCTGTGGAGGGTTTGAGGGGCATTGTAAAGAGATTAGGTTGCCAGGGGTGTTTGGGGGGATGTCTCAGGATTTGAAACCAGCCACTAAGAGAAGTAGAAAGAGACCAGAGTCGGTGCACGCAGGTCTCCTAGCACAGCACATCGGGGTGCAGAGAGGACGCCAATGTCTGTACATGGGCTTGGTAAAAGGGAAAATTGGTGTCTGGGGATGCCCTGGCCTGAAAGCCTACCTCGCACCTGCTGCTCCAGGCCCAGAATGACCTGCACGGCCTGCTGCAAGATGAGCAGTTTGGTCTGCGCTTTGTCCGACTTGAGGTGCATCTGGCACATGCGCCCCAGCTCCCGGAAGGCCTCGTTAATATCCCGCACACGCACCCGCTCCCGTGCGTTATTGGCCATGCGCCTCTCCCGGTCCCTCAGGTCTTTCTCTTCCAGTGACAGCACCTCCTCCGTACTGCTGGGTCACAGCACCGAGGCCTCTGTTAGTTATGTGCCAGACGTGGGGGGAGGGCAGAGACCCGTTGTAGAGAGGGTACACAGCTGGTGTGGGTGAGGGCAGCAGTGTGTACATGGCTGGAGTGGGTGTGGGCATGGCGGTGTAGGTACATGGGTAGCAGTGTGGGTCCATGTGCTGTGCTACTGTCCATGTGCCTGTATCCATGAAAATGTGCTCATCTGTGTGCACAAGGAGTACAGCAGAGACCCGCAGCTATGCTCTTTTCTGTGTACAGGTGGCTGCCTAGGTGTGTAAGCTCTCACACCCAACTTAGGGAAGGCTGTTTGTGTGGTCACACCCAAGGAGGAGCAATGCTCCCAGGATGTTCATGTGGAGGGAGGCAGGGCCTTGATTTCCCCAACTGGAAATATGTAGGGGAGCTGATCCTCTCGTGCCCTGTGCTCACCCCACATGCCCCTACAAGGAAGGCCCTGTACCCCAACACATCTCTGTTTCTCCTTCCTGAGATAACAACCTTCCCCATTCAGAGCAGCTGCTTACTGGATGGAGACCTAGGCCTGGGCCTCCCCAAAGCCCAGGACTAGGGAATGCAGGATTCTGAGTCCACAGGAGTAAGCTGGCTGGTCCCTGCGAGATCCCTATATTCTGATGAGGAGGAGCCTCAGAAACATGTTTGCTTCTCATAGCAAACTCTGCTTCAAAGACTGAGCTAATGCCCCAGTAGGCCCTAGGCCACCACAAGTTCTCCCCACAGGTCTTGCCTCTGGGATGGAACACTCAGTCTCTAAGACCTTTAGAAATCCAGCTGTCATTGCTACTGAGTGCGACCCCAGTGGCAGCCCTGATGTACTGAGCACCCACCCTGCACCAGGCATGATTCTGATACCCTCTCCATGCTATGCAAATCCCGGCTCAGGTTCTTCTAGCTGTATGACTTTAGACAAGTGGCCTCACTCCCTGTACGTTGTGAAGATAAAAACATGGGTGAAGACCTGGCCCAGTGCCTGGTACCCTTCTGGTAACCTGTCCAGCTCCTCTGGGTGGGAGGAGTTGCCCTCACCCCATGTGCCTGCCCACCTTGCTCTTGGGGCCAGAATGGATCTCTCCAGGTAGCAGTGGCTGCCTCTGGAGCCCAGGACAAGCGCACAGACCAAACTGACAGTAAGGATTGGAGCTGGCATACTCCTTGGGTCTCTTTTCTTCCCTCAAGTCCCAACAGGGGATTTGGGGAAAGAAAGGCCACAAGGGCACAGCCCAGTCATTCTGGGCACTTGGGCAGCAAGTACGAGGTGAGGGAGGGCCGCCAGGGGAGCAGCAAGATGCACAGGCCAAGAAGGAGGGGAACAGAGCAAGGGGCAGAGAGGAGAGGGGCAGGTGTAGGGGACACAGGCATGACACACACACCGCCGTGGAGATGCAGAAGCCTCAGAGCTGAGGGGACAGCGGGCAGGGCGGGCCGGGCTCTGGCTCCGGTCCAAGCAACAGTGCTGCAGGAGAGAAAGGATTAAGGGGGCCACGCAGAAGAGGAAGTAGTTAAGGAATCAGCTGCCAGCAGGAGGGGACGGCAGGAGCCAAGTAACACTGGGAGGCAGGGGACATCTGTCTTTATCTTTGGTTCTCACCCAGCCCTGGGAAATGGGTATGATTAGCATCCACCGGCAGATGGGGAAACTGAATCAGGGTGAGGAATGGGCTCAAGAAGCCTCATGTGGTATCTGCTCAAGGTAAAGAGTCCAGGGTGCAAGAGGCATCAGCTTGTGCCTCTGGGCTCTGAGGGGCGTGCTGGCCCCTGCGGCCCAGGCTCTGGGGATATTGTTCTGAGCCACATCTGCAGGGCTGGGGTCCGGAGACAGTTCCAGTCCGCCAAGGCAGAGAGGGACACGGAGATGATGGTAGTTACAGGGAGAGGTCTGGCTGCAGGGAGGGTGGGGAGGTGGAGGACAGCAAGTGGCAGGAGCAGCGGGGAAGGGGTGGTGCTGCGGGGACGGCTGGTGGCCCGTGCCCCCACTGACCTCGCACTTGCTGCTCCAAATTCAGGATGACTGACACGGCCTGATGCAGGATGAGCAGTTTGGTCTGGGGCTTCTCACTGTTGAGGTGCAGCTGGCACATGCGCCCCAGCTCCTTAAAAGCCTCATTGATGTCGCGGACCCGCAGCCGTTCGCGGGCATTATTGGCCACCCGGCGCTCCTTCTCCCTCTCGGCCTTCTGCTCTGGGGGGAGAAGGTCGTCCTCGTCCTCGTCTGGGCTATGGGAGAGGGACGCCAGGAGGGGGCCAGAGGGAGACAATGAGGTAGGGGACGGGTACGGACCCGCCGATGGCCTCCCAGCATGGATGGGGTGTGCATGTGCCTGTGTGTGTGTGTGCGTGTGTGTCCTACCAGGGTTGAGTGAGAAGGGGCAAGGAGGAGCTGGCACCTGGTCCGGGTCCGGGGCGCCTTCAGCTCCTTCTTGTCCTCCTCGGAGTTGTCAGCTACTGAAGTGTTCTCTTCATCCTCCTTCTCCTCCCGTTTAATCTCACCAGCACCTGCTGCTGCACCTGCACGTCCAAGCCCTGCAATAGGTCTGTGATCAGGGGCTGTAGCCAGGGTGGGGGCTGGCTTCCAAGGCTACCTGAAAAATCCCTCTTTGCCCCTCTCATGAAGTGCACGAGCTCTCCTGGGACAATCAGGTCTTCATTTGCCAAAAAAAAAAAAAGAAAGAAAGAAAGAAAGAAAGAAAAACAAAAAACAAAAACAAACAACAAAAAAAAAACCAAACAAACAAAAATAAAAACAAACCAAAACCAAAAACAAGACACAACCAGAACTGGATCCCTACCTCATGCCATACACAGGTACCAATTCCAGACAGATTAAGGACTGGAAGGTGAAAGGCAAAACGTTACAACCTTTAGAAGAAAGGATACAGAAATTCTGTTGCAACTTTGGGGTAGGGCAAGGAACTTTTTTTTTTTTTTTGAGACTGGGTCTTACTGTTACATGGGATAGAGCAGTGTTGTCATCATAGCTCAACTCAGCCTCCAAGTCCGGGGCTCAAGGGATCCTCCTGTTTCAGCCTCCTGAGGAGTTGGGACTACAGGCACACACTACCATGCCTGTTTAATTTTTCTATTTTTTTGTAGAGATGGGATCTTGTTATGGTGTCCAGGCTGATCCTTTTTTTGGATCACTTTGTCACCCTCCTGCTAGAGTGCTGTGATGTCATAGCTCACAGCAACCTCAAACTCTTGGGCTCAACTGATTCTCTTGCCTCAGCCTCCCAAGTAGCTGAGACTACAGCCGCCCACAACACCCACCTATTTTTAGAGATGGTGTCTCACTCAGGCTCAGGCTGGTCTCAAATTCATGAGCTCAGGCAATCCACCCACCTCTGCCTCCCAGATTGCTAGGATTATAGGTGTGAACAACTGTGATTGGCTCTGATCTTGAACTCTTGACTTCAAGTGATTCTCCCAACAAAGAGGCCTCCCAAAGTGCTGGGATTACAGGAGAGGTATGAGCCACACCACACTAGAACTTTTTCTTACAATATTAAATAAGCTGTTTTCTTTTTGAGATAAGCAAACTGTTTAAATTGTTTATTTAAAGATATGAAATGCATTGTGAATTTTAGCATCATCCTTGCACAGGTGTTTTGCTAATATTTGTTCTCATTCTGATTTTAGTTTATATGCTACTGAAACAAATGGTAAAGGAACTGCTTTCAAAAGTAAAACAATAAATTCAACTGTGCAAAAATTGAGAATTTCTAATAACCAAAAGATAACACTAAAAAAGGTTGGGCGCGGTGGCGCTCAACTGTAAAGCCAGATCTTTGAGAGGCTGAGGTAGGAGGATCATTTGAGACCAGGTGTTTGAGACTAGCCTGGGCAACATAGCGGGATCCTTTCCCTACTAAAAACAAAAAAACTCACTGAAGTCAGGGTCCAAGCCTTGTGGACACTGGGGCTGGATGGTTCCCTGGGATGGGGCCATCCTAGGCACTGCAGAGTGCTGAGCAGTGTCTCTGCCTCTACATACCCCATGCCAAAAGCACCCTCAAGTCACAACCACCACAATGTCCCCAGAAATGGCCAATGTCCTCTTGGGGGCAGAACTGCCCAGGGTAAGACACTGGTCTAGGTGTGAAAAAATCAAGGAAGTCAGAGAAATCCAATGGTACTACTGATTTGGGAAATACACAGACATACCCCTCAGGGAAGTGCTGATTAAAAAAATCAGGCTGGTTTGGGGGTGGTGGTGGTGGGGGGACTGGGCCAGGACAGGGCCCATAATGATCCAACCTTTGCATGGACATGTCATTGATGTGCTAGGCAGTTAACAAACCCAGGAACTGTTCCATCTGTCCTCTTCCTTACTGGGCTTCCCAGCCTAGAAATCTAAGCACTGCCCTATCCCCTTCTCCCTTTCTCCCCCTCCTCACTCTGCTCCAGCCAGACAGGCCTCCTTGCTGTGTCTTCAACAAGGCAGGTGGCAGGTGCTCCTGCCCCAGGGCCTTTGCATGCGCTGTGCCTCTGCTGGTCTCCCTGAGGGCTTTTCTCTGTTTACTGCTATCTCCTTCTCCAGTGTCAAGGATAGTACCTTGCACTAGGCTAATGCAATACTCAAGCCTCCTAGGTAATCTCAACTGCCAAATTTGAGAACCAAGGGGCAGTGGTTTAGAAGCCGCCAACATCACCCACTCAGTCCAGGCCAGGCCCCACTCATCCCACCTTCCCCCCTAAAGCTGGCTGTGCAGTGTGACCTCGGAGTCCCCATGATCACTACACCGGCCCCCCCATTCCCATCTTCAGATTCTTTAGCTGGGAAGGGGTGGAACTCCCCCCATCTACTTCACACCCTGAAGTGTGCCACTGGGATCCAGTATCCTGTCCCAGACCCTGCCCCGTAAGGGCCCCAATAGGGTGGAAGAACAGGGTAACATGTGCTGCTGAGACTCCTGCTCTGACTCCTACTATGCTTCAGTTTCCCTACCTAGAAGTAGGGGCTTGGACAGTCCTGAACTGAAGGCTTACCACTGTAGGAGTCAGATGGCCGTGAGAGGTCAGGGAGGGCACCGGGCTGGCTGGGGAGTGCTGCGTGGTTGTGCAGGAGGCTGGTGCTGCCTGTGAGACCATCCTCTGTGTGGCTGCCTCCAACCTGTGCGTGCAAGAGGTGGCATATGAGGGAGAGGTGGGGGGCCCTACCCGTCCCTACCCCAGGCTCACCTATGGCTTACCATACTGGTGTGCCGCCCACCCAGCGGCATGGGGCTGGAAAAGCCTGAGGCCAGTGCCCCATGGCTGGGCAGCAGTCCCTGCATGTCACCAGCTGTGCCCACAGCATGGCTTCGGAGCACATGGATTGCTTCATCCAGGTGGTCTTCCATCTTGTTCTGCTGTGAAGAGCAGGGCTGGTGAGGAGCATGGCTGCCAGGATCCCCTTGTGTCCTCTTTGACACGCAAGCAATGGGTGGTCCTATTTCCCCTTCCCCAAGAAATTGTTGGCCTAGCTTTGGTGTTACTCCTGAGAAATTAACTTTTTAACGGTTTCTACTTCACAGAGAGCAACTGTCCTAGTGCATTCTCTCCTCGTCCCAAGACCTAAATAGCTCTTCCACAGGCTGTAGGACGGCAGGATTGCTCACCAGGCCATGGAGACCCCCGTCGTAGCTGGGGGATAAGGCACCTGGGGCTCCTGGGCGGGCCCACTGTGACGTCCCTGGAAGACATGGGAGGCATGTGAGGCAGGGATGGGCATAGCCAGATTCTGGCAGACCTCTGACTTTGGCAAACCCCACATCCCTGCTGGGTTCCTCAGAAGGGAACTGTGAACAGCCTGTGCTGTTTGGGACAGCTACATGGGATACCCAACAAAGGCAACCAACTCCATGCTCAATCTAGACAGGCAGGGACACTGGGCTGCCCCGAGGGTGAGTTTCCACTCTCCAAGAGGAAGATAGCTCATGGGCACACAGCAGGTACCCCAAGGGGCGGCTCTGCCCCATCCTGCCCCCTCCCTGGGCTCCAGCAGCAGGCAGGGCAGTGGTTAACTCCAAGCAAGGAGTACTGAACAGAACAAGGTGACATTAGAATCCCTGAGGCTGCCTTGGGGACAGAAGGGAGGACTCAGGGGCCACATAGCCCAAAAACCTCTGACTCTTAACTGCTCCTCCTCCCCAGAGCTGAGGCCCTGGCATGTCCTTGCAAGGGACAGGATCGGACCCTCTTGCCAAAGCCAAGTGGGGTATATAGCTCCCACCTAATAAATATCCGTCAATAAGCAAATGATAACATGCACAAGATCTGGAGTGCAGTTGGGGACGTGGCCCTGCTACTCTCACTCTTGCCCCTATCTCCTGGTCTATGCCTGAGCTATGATCCACCCCACCCACATGCCACTGTCCAGCCCTTTACACTGCCTGGCCATGTGCTGTGGCTGTGGAGGCCTGGCATGGAGGGCATCTCCCCCAGGGAGCCTTCTTGGATTGCCCATGGGGGCATGTGCTCATGGAGAGAAAATTTTCATCCCATAGTCTAGCTCTGTGACATAAGATGTTGCAGGCACCCTGGGGCTCCCCATTCCCTGCCCCACCTGGCTGCCAGCCCGAGCAGGGCCACAACACTAAATGCAGCCCTCCATGGGCTCCCATGCTCCTCTCCCCTCACAGACCTGCCAGACCCTGTGGGGAACCCACGGGGGTGGAGGGGCTAGATGAGAAGTTATTGCTTGAGTGATCTGGGGAGTAGATCTGAAATGGGGACAAGAGAGAGAGAGAGAGAGAGATGGGCAGTCAGAGACTGGCCACTCGGTCACTGGCCCTGCCACCCCCCCCATACCCTGAGCCTCACCGAGGCCAATGCCTTTCCAAGGGCGTCCCCAGAACTGCCGGCTATGGTCCCTCGGGTGCCTGTGGGAGAGAGGTGAGGCCCAACCTTGTGGCTGCCACCCCCAAATGCAGCCTGGCTTGAATGCCGTGGCTGACAGGGAGCTCTCTCCTGTGCCCAGCCCCCCTGCAGACACACCACTCCAAGGGCTCCTTGCCCTGACTTGAGTCTGGTTTCTGCCTGACACCTTGATACCTACTGCTGCAGGGCTCTGGGGATAGGCAGCTGTAGGACCTTGATACGTGAGGCCCTTCTGAGTCTTGACTTCCCCAGTTATAACATGGGAAACCCAGTCTTCTGAGAGCTGTTTTCAAACCTCTCACACCCGGTGGGCAAGGTGGGCCCACTGGAGGGAAGATCTCACTAGTGACAGTTATAACGGCGCCCTCAGGAAAGCGGCCGTACCCATCAGGCTGTCAGCCCCGCTGACGGGTGGTGTGTGGCTGGAGACACTGCCGTACGTGGCTCCAGAGGTTGAGGAGAAGGTGGACACGGCTGGAAGCCCACCATTCACCTCTGCCCCGTGCAGCTGGTAGCCCTGAGGGACAGGTGAGAAGAGAGTTGGTCACAGACAAGCGCTGCCCCTACACTGCCTGCCCCACCCTGCCTGCCCCCAGTCCTACCATTCGCTCATGTTGGTGCAGGCCACCAAATGTGCCGCCATTACTGCCACTGCTGCCACTGCTGCCCACGGAGCTGCTGCTGCCTGCAGGGAGGGGCAGGGGGGAAGAGCCCCCGCCTAGCATGGGCCCAAAGCCTGCCTGGCCCATAGAGCTCCAGAGCTCAGCAGAGGGGTGTAGGCTGCCGTCTGCAGAGAGGGGAATGGTGAGGCAAGGTTGGGGGATCCCAGGTCCTGCCCTGTTGCAGGGTGAGCCCCCATGCACCTGCCATGTAGAAGGGGGCGGGGTAGGCGCTGCTGGGGGTCTTGACAGACGGGTAGGTGGCGGCGTCCCTGCCATAGTCGTCACCTGAGCTGGGTGGGTATACCTGTAGGCAGGTGGGTGTGGTCAACCAGGAGAGGCCTGGCAGGGGGAATCCATCAGCCCCAGCCTCTGCCCCTCCTGGACTTAATCCACCCACCACTTCACTTTCCTATCCTACTCTACATCCTTTCCTCTAAAAACATCCTTCACTTTGGGTGAACCTGTCCCCCCACTGCTCAAGGTGATTCTGCAGTGCCATGTCTTTTTTCTCCCTTTCCAGCTTAACCCCTCTTCCCACCTTTTTGCCTCCCACCAGTCCTGGCCTTATTTGCCTAAAGCCTTCAAAACTGGACTCTGCCCAGAATGCCTGTTCCCTCCTTAATCCAGCAAATTCCTACAGATCCATCAAGCCCCAGCTGTAGTACCCCTAGTCCTTCCCCTGGCCCCAGCCCAGATCACATGAGACCCTAGGGCAGGGGTCCTCAAACTATGGCCCACGGGCCACATGCGGCGATGTGAATTGTATTTGTTCCCTTTTTTTTCTTTTTGGAGACTGAGCCTCAAGCTGTCGCCCTGGATAGAGTGCTATGGCATCACAGCTCACAGCAACCTCCAATTACTGGGCTCAAGGAGTCTCTGGCCTCCGCCTCCCAAGTAGCTGGGATTACAGGCGCCTGCCACAACGCCCGCCCCCCCCCCCCTTTTTTTGGTTGCAGCCGTCATTGTTGTTTGGCAGGTCCGGGCTGGATTCGAACCCGCCAGCTCAGGTGTATGTGGCTGGTGCCTTAGCCTGTTGAGCCATAGGCGCCGAGCCTTGTTTTGTTTTTTTTTTTTGAGACAGAGCCTCAAGCTGTAACCCTGGATAGAGTGCTGTAGCATCACAGCTCACAGCAACCTCCAACTCCTGGGGTCAAGTGAGTCTCCTGCCTCCACCTCCCAAGTAGCTGGGACTACAGGTGCCCGCCACAACGCCCGGCCATTTTTTGGTTGCAGCCGTCATTGTTGTTTGGTGGGCCTGGGCTGGATTCGAACTCACCAGCTCAGGTGTACATGGCTGGCGTCTTAGCCCGTTGAGCCATAGGAACCAAGCCGCCCGTTTTGTTTTTTACTTCAAAATAAGGTATGTGAGTGTGCATAGAAATTTGTTCATAGTTTTTCTTTTTTAAAACTATAGTCTGGCCCTCCAATGGTCTGAGGGACAGTAAATTAGCCCCCTGTTTAAAAAGTTTGAGGACGCCTGTGTCTAGGGCCTCAAAATAAAGACTTTGGAGTAATGTTTGTGGCTGCCCCTAGGGGCAATGGCAAAAGGATTTTATGAGTAGCACCAACTCTGATGAACTGGTGCCAGCTAGAACTATATAGTTAGAAAGCACTGGGACCACTAGTAATGCCTGCCCCCCTAGCACTGAGGTGGGGAGAGGTGCTGAGTAGGTCAGGTAGGCTGGGAGGTTCTTAGCTCTGATGCTGTAGGAATCTGGGAGGAGGGATCTCAGGAGGGAGGCCTAGATAAGAAGGGAAGGGAGGAATATTGTCACATGTGGAGGCTTAAAACTGACCAACCTTGGCCATACTTGCCTGGGACATCAACCCAAATAAAAGCAAACCCAGGCCTGCTGTGAGCTTGGCCAGCCTAAGAGGTGAGGGGGTTTGAGCCTGGCCTGTGGGGGCCCAGGGGCTCCTGGAGGCCAGTACAGGAGCCAGGTGTAAGGTGCTGGCAGTTGAGCCATGGAATTCAACAAACTGCCTTTTCTTCCAGAGTGACTGAACAGCAGGAGGGGGGCCTGTAAGCTGCTTATGGGCTACCACCAGCTGTTGGGCCTGGCACCCTGCCAACCACTAGGCAGAGGGGCAGGGATATGGGCAGCTTGAAATGGGCAGGTGTGGAGGTGAGCCCTGGGTGACCCTAGTGGGGCGGGGTGGGGGCCCTATCTGCCCCTGGCTCCATTTTCACCCTTAACTCAGGAAGAGACCTTAGCCATAGGACTTGGCTTTCTCTCAGACAAGAAAGATTCAGGTCAGACCTAAGGAAGAACTTCCCTAAATGTCCCTTGGAGACAGCCTCTGGGACCTTGGGGAAAATTTTGGCTCAGAACCTAGGAGGGGCAGGCCCACAGGTGGCTGGTCCCATAGACCCAAGGCATAGGCATGGCCTGGTGACCTTTCTGGCATGCTATGGCCTCCAGTGGGGTAGGCCACTAAGCCTCAGTGTCTTGAAAGGCTCTTGGCCTGTGGGGTACCCCCTCCCCTTCTATTCCACAACTCACCGAGGACGGAAGACCTGGCGGGACCTTCCGGACCTTCTTGGGCTGTGTGTCTGCCAGGAGCAAGAGGAATAAGCAATGCAGTCCAGCACCCTGGATATGCCCCTGTCACTGCTGCTCTATGCTCTGGACAAGTGACCCTTACATTTCCCATCTAATGAAATTGTTAAAAAGCTCATCTACGTGGGTCCAAATATGCAAAAAAGCATTTTACCCCTTGCATGAAGGAGTGGGAAATAAGCAGCTAACAGTATTTGTGCCAAGTCTCTACAGAAGCCCCTCAGCCATCCCTTCTTCCCAGGACAAGCCCACCTGCTACAGTTAGTCCACATTATTGTGAATTCTGTATCTGCAAATCTGCTTACTCCATAAAGTAAGTAACCCTGAAATCCACCCCAGAGGCACTTTCTTCATCATTTGCAGACATAAGCAGAGTGGGAGAAAATCTGAATCTCCTACGTACATGTCCCCAGCTGAGGCTGAATATGGAACCACTGTTTTCTAGCTTCACTTACACTCTAAGTATGGCCCTTTTCTTGGTCAACTCAGAGCCACCACTTTTCACATTTTTGTGCTTTTTGTTGGTAACAATCATTTAAAGAATGACCCCAAGACTGGGCATGGTAGCCTATACCTATAATCCTAGGGCTTTGGGAGGCTCAGATAGCCTGAGCTCAGAAGTTCAAGACCACCTGAGCAAGAGTGAGACCCCTAGATCTACTAAAAATAGGAAATTAGGCAGATGTGTTGACACCTGCCTTAGTCTCAGCTACTTGGCAGGCTGAGGCAAGAGGATTGCTCGAACCTAGGAGTTTGAGGTTGCTGTGAGCCATGATGCCATAGCACTCTACACAGAGCAATAAAGTAAGATACTATCTTTAAAAAAAAAAAAAAATTACCCCAGTACAGTGCTGAAGCTGCCTAGTGTCTCTGAGGGCAGGGGGGTGGGTGGAGACATGAAGACCCACATTAGAGAAGCCTCTCCAGTGACAATGTGAATATATATTCCCTAAGATTTGCTTACAAAGATACACACAGGCCTATAAATAGGCACCCTCTAACTGGCCAAAGTGTAGGGACTGGAGGTTGGCAGAAGCCTGACCCTAGGTTTTTCTGAGGAGGAATGACAGACACAGACTGATTCAGAAGCAGTGCAACTTTTTGGACCAGAATTACCTTGAATAATGAGAACTGACTGTGTTTGTATCACTCTTGGTTTACTGACAGTCCCAGTGTCTAGCCAGGACTGGAGGATGAAGAGTAGGACCTTCATGACTTCTTAGCTAATGGGAGGACACACCACTTCCCTCCTGAAGCCTCCCTCTGGCCAGACACCACTCACCCAGGCCTCCGTCTGCAGCTCTCCGTCGGGGATTGCCAGGGTAGAAGAACTGGGAGCTGCTCTTGAGGCCTGATGGGGACAGCGGCCCAGGGCTGCTGAGGGACAGCTCGCCTGGCAGGAAGCCAGCCTGGAGGAGGGGTGGCAGTCAGGAGTTGCCTGGCCAGGCATCCAGCCCCCAGGCCAATCCCAGTTAAAAGGACAGACCCCCTTAGACATGTCTGAGGGGAGACCCTGACTCTTAGGGCATGGGTGGGGAGATGGTATCCCCTCTGCCTGCTTGTCGTGCTTCTTTCCTGACACCTGCTGGAATTCTCTGACTCAGACTGTGGATTGCAAGCCACGCTCTCACTTCGATAAAGACAAAAGATGGAGAAAGGAAAACGTTGCTAACAAATCAGAAGCTGCATCTGAATGAGACACCTATGTATCCTGGTGTCAATGGAATCTGCTTGTTCTACTTGGTGTGTGCCTTTTTTTGGTTAAAACTGAAGGAATGATGTAATTTTGCACATGTTGGTTTGACATGGGGCCACCGTGAGTTGGGTCCTATGTACTGACCTACATGTCTGATCTGTATTGTCTGTGCTTTGCCACTCGGTTCTTCCCCACAGTGGACATCTATAAAATGGTCACAATGTCCCTTATCTTGGCTCAGAGGAAAGTGGGTTCTACTCTCAGCTCAGGGCCTGGTACCCAGCTTTCCTTTTTTTTTTTGCAGAGACAAGAGTCCCACTTTATTACCCTGGGTAGAGTGCCATGGCATTACATAGCTCACAGCAACCTCTATCTCCTGGGCTTAGGCAATTCTCTTGCCTCAGCCTCCCGAGTAGCTGGGACTACAGGCGCCCGCCACAACGCCCGGCTATTTTTTTTTTTTTTGGCTGGGGCTGGGTTTGAACCCACCACCTCCAGCATATGGGGCAGACGCCCTACTCCTTTGAGCCACAGGTGCTGCCCCGCCTGGCTATTTTTTTGTTGCAGTTTGGCCGGGGCCGGGTTTGAACCCACCGCCCTCTGTATATAGGGCTGGCACCCTACTCACTGAGCCACAGCAAATGCACAGATGGGATGGCACCCTGAGAGCTAGGAGTCACAGGAAGCCACGTTGGAACCACTGTGGCTAGTTGCTGTCCTCCCCCTAAAACCCAGGCCTCTTTTTTTTCTTGTTTTTTTTTCAGAGACAGAGTCTCACTTTGTTGCCCTTGGTAGAGTGCCATGGCATCACAGCTCACAGCAACCTTCAACTCTTGGGCGTAGGTGATTCTCTTGCCTCAGCCTCCCGAGTAGCTGGGGACTACAGGCGTCCGCCACAACGCCCGGCTATATTTTTGTTACAGTTTTGGCCAGGGTAGGGTTCGAACCCGCCACCCTCAGTATATGGGGCTGGTGCCCTACTCACTGAACCACAGGTGCTGCCCCAAACCCAGGCCTCTTAAATGGGGCCAGTGAGGGTGAGAATTTCATCTGGACTGGGGCCTGTTGGGTGGGCTCCCTTGGTGGTCCACACCTGCAAAGGCTACTGTCTTACCTCAGTTTCCCTGTCTGTCATGAAGGGGTGGGTGGGTATGTCAGCCTCCCTGGCCTGGACCCCAGGGCAGGGGGGTGTTGTGGGGTCAGGGGTCATGGCCTCCCTGGGTCTCACCTGCTTCTTCCTTCTTCCCTATCCACACTTGACTAGCCCAGCCTGGTCTAAGGCCCAAACTATTTTAGCTGCAACCAGGGAGTGGACAGAACTTGGCTGGGTCATGAAAGCTTCCACAGGTCAGAGGACAATTTTGCAGGATTCATTTAAAATTAAGACACACCAAAAAAATAAAAGGGAAAAGGATGGAGAATGGAGTCAGACACACCCCACACCAAACTGCACCAAGTCACGGACCATCTGCATCTGCCACTCCATCCCTATCTGGGAAACAGTGGCACCCAACCCCGCACACAGCCAGCCATGCCCCTCACCTGAGTCAAGCTGCCAACACCTGGGTCTCTCCCAAAGGGAGCATACGTGCTCCGGTCATTGCTCTTGCCTGGAAGGGAGGAAGGAAGGTCACTCAGAGCTGACTCTGAGGGGCTGGTGGGCTTGACCCAGTACCAGCACCTGTCTATACACAAACACTCACAATCGTGTACACAATTGAGAGAAGTAAGACCGTCGTTCTGTCTACCAGCAAAGGAAGATTGAGAACAAAAAGGAGTCCCAGCAGAATGACTCAAAACATGCTGCAACTGGGCGGTGCCTGTGGCTCACCAAGTAGGGTGCTGGCCCCATATACCGAAGGTGGCAGGTTCAAACCCAACCTTGGCTGAACTGCAAAAACAGAAAAATAGCCAGATGTTGTGGCAGGCGCCTGTAGTCCCAGCTACTCAGGAGGCTGAGGCAGGAGAATCGCCTAAGCCCTGGAGTTGGAGGTTGCTGTGAGCTGTGTGACACCATGGCA
>CAUYON010025661.1:0-19661 GCA_963573935.1 Arctocebus calabarensis | reverse complement strand
GTTACATTCCTTTGTTCCATCTTCCTCTGCAGAGGCAGAAGTCTGCCCTTGCTTTTTCTCTTTTTAATCTATACTCACAACTAGGTGACCTCATTTAGTCTCATGCCTTTAAATATCACACACACACACACACACACACATATATATTTTACATTAATGCATTTATGGGGTACAATGTGCTGATTTCACATAGAATTAGGAATGCTTACATCACACTGATTAATATATACCTCATCTCATTTACTTAGTTATTGTGTTAAGACATTTATACTCTATACTAATAGATCTGAAACATACCTTTGCATTATGCATCACTCGTTTGATCCCACCATTCAACCACCCTCCATCTGACCTCCTGGCTCCCTTCCCACTTCCTCCCTCCTTCCCCATCCACCTCCTCCCTCCTTCATCTTGGGCTATAGTTGTGATCTATTCTTCATATTAAAGTGTGAGTGATTGAAAATTGGTTTCATAATAGTACTGAGTACATGGGATATATTTTTTTCCATTCTTGAAATACTTTACTAAGAAGGATATGATCCAGCTCCATCCATGTAAACGTAAAAGAGGTAAAGTCTCCATCTTTTTTAAGGCTGCATAATAGTCCATCGTGTATATATATACCACAATTTATTAATCCATTCATAGGTTGATGTGCACTTGGGCTTCTTCCATGACTTGGCTATTATTAATTGAGCTGCAATGAACAATTTGGTGCAAATATCTTTGTTATAAAGTGATTTTTGGTCTTTTGGATATACACCTAGTAGAGGTCAAATGACAGGTTTACCTTTAGATCCCTGAGCATTCTACATTCCAAAAGGGATGTATTAGCTTGCATTCCCACCAGTAGTGCAGAAGTGTTCCCTTTTCTCCACATCCATGACAACATCTGTAGTTGTGGGATTTTGTTATGTGAGCCAGTCATATGGGATGTAGATGATATCTCCAAGTGGTTTTGATTTGCATTTCTCTGATAATTAAAGATATGAGCATTTTTTCATGTGTCTGTAGGCCATGCACCTATCTTCTTCAGAGAAGCTTCTGTTCAAGTCCCTTGCCCACATGAAATGGGATTATTTGTTCTTTTTCTATCAATAAGTTTGAGTTCTCTGTGGATTCTGGTTATCAAACCTTTGTCAGAAGCATAACCTGCAAATATCCTCTCCTATTCTGAAGGCTGTCTGCCTGCTTTACTTACTGTGTTCTTGGCTGTGCAGATTTTTAGTTTGATCAGATCCCAGTAATGTATTTTTGGTATTGCTTCAATTGCCCCGGGGTGGGGGGGGTCTTCCTCATAACATATTCTCCCAGGCCAATTTCTTCAAGTGCTTCTCCTGCACTCTTTCCAAGAATCTTCATAGTTTCATGTTTTAAGTTTAAATCTTTTATCCAGTACGAATCAATTTTTGTTAATGGTGAAAAGTGTGGGTCCAGTTTCAATCTTCTACAAGTTGCCAGCCAATTCTCCTAGCACCATTTGTTAAATAGGGAATTTTGCCCCCGATTTACATTCTTAATAGGCTTATCAAAGATCAAATGATAATAAGTGTCTGGGTTCATCTCTTGGTTCTCAAACTGTTCCATACATTTATCTATCTATTTTTGTGCCATTACTGTGCTGTTTTTATCACTATAAATTTATAGTATAGTTTGAAGTTTGGCAGCGAGATTTCTCCTGATTTGTTTTTATTTCTGAGTAATGCCTTGGCTATTTGTGTTTTTTTTCTGTTTCCACATAAAATGAAGTACTATTTTTTCCAGATCTTTAAAGTATGACAGTAGTGCTTTGATAGGGATTACATTAAATTTGTAAATTGCTTTGGGTATTATGGACATTTTAACAATGTTGATTTTTCCTAGCCATGAGTATGGTATGTTTTTCCCTTTCTTAACATCTTCAGCTATTTCTTTTCTCAGAGTTTCATAATTCTCTTTATAGAGATCTTTCACGTCCTTTGTTAGGTAAATTCCCAAATATTTTATCTTATTTGGCAAAACTGTAAAGGCAATAGAGTCCTTGACTATTTTTTCAGCTTGACTATTACTGGTATAAATAAAAGCTACTGATTTGTGAGTATTGATTTTGTATCCTGAGACGCTACCGTATTCCTTGATCACTTCTAAGAGTTTTGTGGTTGAGTCTTTGGGGTTTTCCAGGTATAAAATCATATCATCTGTGAAGAGAGAAAGTTTGATCTCTGACCTTATTTGTATATCCTTGATCGCCTTCTCTTGCCTAATTGTGATGGCTAAGACTTCCATTACAATGTTAAAAAGCAATGGAGATAATGGGCAACCTTGCCTGGTTCTTGATCTGAGTGGCAATGTTTTCAATTTTACTCTATTCAATATGATATTGGCTGTGGGTTTGCTATAGATGGGTTTGCCTCTATCAGTTTAAGAAAATTTCCTTCTATACTTATTTTATAAAGTGTTCTGATCATGAAAGAATGCTGGATATTGTCAAAAGCTTTTTCTACATCTATTGAGAGAATCGTATGATCTTTGATTTTTAGTTTGTTTAAACTAAAAATGTTGTTTGTGATGTATTATATTTATAGATTTACCTATATTGAACCAACCTTGAGACCCTGGGATAAACCCCACTTAGTCATGGTATATAATTCGTTTGATGTATTGCTGGATTCTCTTTGCTAGGATGTTATTGAATATTTTTGCATCTATGTTCATTAAAGATATTAGTCTATGGTTTTCTTTTCTTGTTGGGTCTTTTCCTGGTTTGGTGATCAGGGTGATATTTGCTTCATAGAATGTGTTGGAAAGTATTCCTTCTTTTTTGATATTTTGGAAAAGGTTAAGTAATATAGGTACTAGTTCCTCTTTAAAGGTTTTGTAGAATTTTGATATGAAGCCATCTGGTCCCAGACTCTTCTTTTTGGGGGAGATTTCATATAGTTGATTCTATCAACTATCAGTACTTGATATAGGTCTGTTCAGCATTTCCAATTCTTTCTAATTAAGTCTAGGAAGTTGGCGTGCTTCCAAGTATTGGTCAATTTCTTTCAGATTTTCATATTTCTGAGAATAAAGTTTTTTATAGTATTCATTAAGGATTTTTTGAATTTCTGAGGTGTCTGTTATTATTTCACCTTTGTCATTTATGATTGATGATATTAGGGACTTAAATTTTCTATTTTTGGTTAGGTTGGCCAAAGGTTTATCAATTTTGTTGAATTTTTTAAAAAAACAACTTTTTGATTCATTGATTTTTTTGAATAATTCTTTTGTTTTATTTATTTTTATTTAGTTATTTTTTAAGAGATGGAGTCTCACTTTGTCACTGTTGGTAGAGTGCTATGGCATCACAGCTCACAGCAACCTTTAGCACTTGAGCTTAGATGATTCTCTTGCCTCAGCCTTCTGAGTAGCTGGGAGTACAGAAGCCTACCACAATGCCTGGCTATTTTGTTGTTGTTGTTGTTGTTGAAGTTTGGCCGGGACCAGGTTTGAACCCACCTCCCTCTGTATATGGAGCTGGTGCCCTACTCACTGAGCCACAGGTGCCTCCCAATTCCTTTGTTTTTTATTTCATTTAATTCCGCTCTAATTTTAGTTATTTATTTTCTTCTGAAGAATTTGGGGTTGGAATGTTCTTCCTTTTCCAGTTGCTTAAGATGTCCCATTGAGTTGTTGACTTCCTTTCTTTCTGTTCTCTTATGAAAGGCTTGCAATGCTATAAATTTCCCTCTTAGGACTGTCTTTGCAGTATCCCACAGGTTATGATAATTAGTGTCTTCATTATTGTTTTATTCCAAAAATTTGGCAATTTCCTCCTTAAATCTCATCTATGACCCAGCTATCTTTCAGCAGAAGGTTATTTAGTTTCCATGTCTTTGTATGAGGATGCAAATACATGTTATTGGTGAGTTCCATTTTTATTGCATGATGATCTGAGAAAATACAAGGAATAATTTATATACTTTTAAATTTGCTGAGGTTAGACTTGTGACCTAGATGTGATCAATTTTAGAGGATGTTCCATGGGCTGATGAGAAGAACGTGTATTCAGTTTTGTTAGGATGAAATGTTCTGTAGATGTCTGTTAAATTCAATTGTTGTATAGTGAAGTTTAAGTCCAACATTTCTTTGCTTAGTTTCTTGTTGGAACATCCATCCAATACTGCCAAAGGGGTGTTAAAATCTCCAACTAATGGTGCTGGAATATATTAAATTGCTCATGTCTGTTAGGGTCTCCTTTATAAATTGAGGAGCAGTACAGTTGGGCTCATAAATGTTAATAATTGACATCTCATCATGTTGAGTGTTTCCTTTAATGAATATGAAGTGACTATCCTTGTCTTTCCTTACTTTTGTTGGTTTAAAGCCTAAAGTGTCTGCAAATAAAATTGCCACCCCTGCCTTTTTCTGATTTATGTTTGCCTGGATTATAAATCCCCATCCCTTTACCCTGAGTCTATATTTATTCTTTAATGTAAGATGAGATTCTTGTATTCAGCAGATATCTGGCCTGAGTTTTTGTATCCAGTCAGTGAACCTATGCTTCTTAAGAGGATAGTTTAAGCTGTTCACATTAATTGAGAGTATTGATAAAACCTGGTAGTATTTTGGGAGTCAAGTTTTTCAAAGGTAGTGGACATTTTGAATTTTTTCATCACTGTGGAAATTGTGTTTTGGTCAAGAATTTCAGAGTAAGTTTACTTTGATGGTAGAGCATTGTGCTGTTGGAGGATGAGTCTGAGGATATCCTGAAGAGCTGGTTTTGTTATGGCAAATTTCTTCAACATATGTATGACATTAAATTATTTAACTTCTCTGTCATAAATGAAGCTCAATTTAGCTGGATACAGGATCCTGGGATAAAAGTTGTTTTGTTTTAGGAGATTGAAGGTTGATGACCATAGTCTTCTGGCTTGAAAAGTTTCAGCAGAAAGGTCTGCAGTCATTCTAATATTCTTCCCCTTGTAGGTTATGATTTTCTTACATCTGGCTGCTTGCAGGATTTTCTCCTTTGTAATAACTTTGGTGAAGTTAATTACAATGTGTCTGGAAAATGCTTTATTTGGATTGAGTCATGCTGGGGTTCTGAAACTGTCTGCTATCTGAATTTCATTGTCTCTTGCTATGCTTGGGAAGTTATCCTCAATTATCTCTTGAAGTAGAGTATCTGTGCCTTTTGGACCATCCCCTTCTTCTTCAGGGATTCCTATGAGGCGAATATTTGCTCTTTTGGAGTGGTCCTACAATTCCCTCAGGGAATGATCCATTATTGTTTTCCACTTCTCTTCCTCTTTACAGTTTGGGAGCATTCAAAAGCTTTGTCTTCAATATCAGAGATCCTTTCTTCTTCCTGATTCATTCTGTTACTGAGGGATTCTACTGTATTTCTCAGATCTTTGAGGGCTGCAAGTTCTTGTCTCAATGTGTCAAAATCTTTAGTGATTTTGTCTTTGAATTCATTGAATTCTTGAGACAATTTTTGAATTGCTCCTTGAATTTCTAATTCCATCTTTGCTGCCATTCTGTTAATCTTATTTGCAATCCAAATTCTGAATTTGATTTCTGACATCTCAGCCATTTGTTTATGAATGGAATCTTCTTTTGTGTCTCCTTTGTCATTCCTTGGGGAGTTTATCTACTCTGATTATTCATGTTGCCAGAGTTTTTCTGCTGATTCTGCCCCATGATTATTTTTCACTGTTTGGCTAGAGAAGCTGGCAAGGTGAAATTGTTTTGAGGGCTCCTGGAGTTATAATTGATCAACCTTTTACCAAGGAATTGGGACTGGTGATTTCAGCTTTTCCCTAAGAGCTTTACAAAGGTCCCATTCAGAACTACATACTCAAACTCTGGGAACCTACTTGGTGTGGTGGGGCTAGATGGCACTGACTGGCATTCAATTAGTCTCTACCCAATCCTAGTGAATCAGTGGCTTTGGGCTGAAATCTCAGCTGTGGAGATATATAAGCAACTAAGACACCCCACCCCTGCCCAAAGGCCACAACTGTCAGGGGAGAATCCCACACTCCCACAACAACACAACCAGGATACAACCTTGGTGGGTTCCCGGGTGATCAGCCCAGGTCAAAAGTATCAGACCAATTGTTCTGGTCAATACAAACACTGACCTGGCGGGGGAGTTTAAAAGGTCTTCAGCATCTAGGAAGTAGGGATCCACTGGCAGCTCAATTTAACCCCAGTGAGAGGGACCATTAAGCCACCACCACTGTCAGGGCCAGCGCTGCCACTGTCCGGGGTGGTGCTGTTGGTTGAGAGTACTGTTATGTGCAGGTCGCTGGAGTTGGTGGGGAGTTGGAGGGCATTGCCACCAGCTGCAAGGGTAGCAGGATCTGGGCGGGGAACTGGAGGGTGGAGCTGCTGACCCGTGGGAGCTGGGTGGGAAGCCAGAGGGCAGAGTCACCAGCCTCTGGGGCCTCAGGGGTCACAGAAGTTGGGCAGGAGTCCCCGGCCAAGGGCCGAGGGTCTCAGGAGCCAGGTGGGAGTCACCAGCCATGGACTGCAGGTCTCAGGAGCCAGGTGGGAGTTGCTGCTGCAGGTTGCTGGTCGCAGGAGACAGGCAGGGAGTCAGAGGGTGGAGTCATAGGCTGTGGGCCACATGGGTTGCAGGAGTAGGGTGGGAGTTGCCTGCCATGGGCTGCAGCCACTGGTCGCAGGAGCCCTGTGGGGAGATGAGACACCCACCATGGGCTGCAGAGCTGGGGACCTGGTGTTCTCCAGTCCCTGGTGGTCAGTAGCACAAGTCCCAAGCTATGTTATTTCCAACATGGGGCAAGTCTCTCTCCCCTTGTGACTCCCCACCTCTATTAAAGTTATAGTTTCAGCATAACTGTCCCACAGTTCATGAGGTGCTCCAACCTAGCAAAAATCTGCAAAATGCTCTGATTTTGCAGGAGATAGACTTCCAGACCACCAGGAGAAGGGGATGGGATGGATTGGGAGTTCAGGAAGGTAGGGAGAATAACAGGTCAACTTTTGGCTCAGGCAAGAGACTGCCTGGGCTTGCAGCTGTGTTTTGCCATGGAGGGAGTCCTGGCCCTCAGTGTTCTTCCCCTTTGGTGAAACAAAAGGTCCTCTGTTTTCTACTTGCCTCAAGTCACTGTCCTGGGGGGTGGGAGGGGAAGGATTCCCATCTTCTTTGGGATGGGTTTTGTACCTGAAATTTGTTTCCTTGGATTCCCAGCTTATCACAGCAGGGGTAATTCAAACCTATAGATCCTCTCAGTCAGCTCAGTTCCTGATCTTCCACTTTATTGGGTTATTCTGGCCATTATTTCTCCCTCTGGATGGGAGTCTATGCAGAAATCTGGCTTCAGTTGGCCATCTTGCCTCCCTCCCAATCACTTATATGTTGGTGATTCCCAGGTGTAAGTTCTTTGTTCTCACTTAGCATGTCTGGGTTGGTGACTTTCATCTCCAAGTTTGGGGCATATGAAGCTAGAAGAAAACTCAGGAAATTCACTATCTAGTCAGTCTCTCCTTTGGTCCTGAGATCCCTAGCCTATTCACTTTTCTTCCTACCTTTCAGATGTTTCTTTTCCACTGGTGCCTGTTTCCTGGTGTTCACACTTTTGAATAATCTCCTACTACATGGTGCTGCCATTGTTCTATATGACCAATAGGATATGGCCGAAGGAATGGCAGGTCCCTTTCAAGATTTAGTTTAAAAGCATCAGGGCTTTGATTACTTTCTCTTTCTCTCTGATCATTCACTCTGCGGGAAGCTGACTGCAATGTCATGAGAACATTCTGAGGCTCGAGTGGCTTACAACTGATGTCTCTGGTCATGTGGACTGATCCCTGCCATCACAGGTGTGGGCTCCTGACACAGGCTGGCAAGGCAACCTCTTATGTACACTGTGAGAAAAAGAGCAAGAGTCTGCTTATGGGATGAAGAGCTCTAAGAAATGTCTAAGAACAGAAGTGCTGGTGTCTGTCCTGTTGTATTGAGAGAGAATGAAGTCAAGTGAAGGCAAGCAGAGTTGATAGACTGAAGAAAGATCACATTAGTATAACATTATTTGAACCATGGATCCTGTTAGACATGGAGCAAGGTCTATGACTTAGACTTTCCAGCTCTATAAACCACTAAATACTTTCATTTATTTTTTAAATTTCACATTAACATGAGGATACAAACCATTAGGTTAGAATGTTTGCATTTTGTTAGGTAAATTCCATGTTGTAGTTGTGCCCCTTACCCAGGACGTGTGCCCTATACCCTTACATTGTGCCCATTAGGTGGGAGCACACCAATCCCCCTTCCTCCTCCCCTCTTTCTTTCCCTCCTCCCTTCCCCCCAAGTGGAATAGAATTGAGTTTTTCTCTTGTGTTGATGTGTATTTGTTTGTCAACTGGCTTCATTTTAGTATTGAGTACATCGGATACTTGTTTTTTTATTCTTTGTTTTTAATCTTAAAAAAAATTTCAGGTAAATGTGAGGGTACAACTAGGTTGCTGTATTTGCATTTGTTAGGTGGAGCCCCTCCAATAGTTGTGTCCTGCATCCAAAAGGTGTGTCATATACCCTTACATTGTGCCCATTAAGTGGGAGCACACCAACCTCCTCCCCTCTTTGCCCCTCCCCTGAAATTGAATTGAATTGAGTTTTTCTCTTATGTGGGCATGTAGTAGATCATCTGCTGGTTTCATATTATTGTTTTTACATTCTTGTGATATTTTACTAAGAAGAATGTGTTTCAACTCCACCTGGGTTAATACAAAAGCTATAAAGTCTCCATCTTTTTAATGGCTGAATAGTATTCCATGGTATACATATATCATAGTCTATTAAATACATTTATGGGTTGATGGGCACTTGGGTTGTTTCCACATCTTCGCGATTGTGAATTGAGGTGTAATAAACACTGTAGTGCAAATGTCCTTATGGTGAAACGCCTAGTAATGGAAGTATAGGATCAAATGAGAGGTCTAACTTGAGTTCTTTGAGGATTCTCCATGCTTCTTTCCAAAGAGTCTGTATTAGTTTGCAGTCTCACCAACAGTAAGAAGTATTCCCTTCTCTACACATCTGTGCCAGTATCTGCAATTTTGGGACTTTATCCATTTTTTCCCTTGCATTATTTTATAATACTTTTTTTTGTTTGTGTTTTAAACAACCAAAAACATTGTGACTAACACCCTTACCAACCCTGGACCTCTGTTTTAGTCATGAAAGCATTTGGTTTCAAACTATCAGAAAAGACAAAAAAAGTGTCTTATATAAATAAGAGTTTATTTGTCTCACATGATAAAGGCAGTAGGGCAGTTCAGAGCTAATGTGGCAGCCCAATGACACCATGAGGAACCCACATTCTTTCTGCATTTCTGCTCTGTCATCTTCACCATGTTGACTCTGTCTTCTGACTTGCTGCCAAGTGGCTATGCTTCTCTAGTTCTCATGACTGCTCTACTCTGGAGGAAGGAGGAAGTGGAAGAGGCCTCATTTGCAGACTTCTGCTTATGTCTCATTGGCCAGAGTGTGTCACATGCCTTCCCATAGTGACAGGGAAGCTGGGAAAGAAAGTGTTTAGCCTTGTCTCTGTATAAGATTTGGGCAAATGAAAGAAGAGTTGGAAACGGACAAACCCAAGTCAAATACTTGATTTTTTCTTTGAATTCCAGCATTACATTTTACCTATTCAACTGCCCTACAAACCATCAGGCATCTGCTAGCTCCACAAATCATTCTATATTTGATCACTGAGTGTTATTGGATAATAAACACAAAATTGTAGGCAATAGAGCTTCTGCATATGAATGGCATTTAATATCATTTAGACACTCAGAACTGTTTGTTAGTTCCTTTTATTTTGGTTTTTTAGCTTCTGCTCTTATTCTGTTTACTTAATGTTGCAAATCTTTACACCATGGTACTTTCCTTAAGCCCCGTCTCATGTCCCCCTCCTTCTCAACAGTTTGTAATTCCTTGTTTTGCTGAGAAAAGTCAGGCTATCATTTACAAAGTTCCTTGATTTCTTATATCAATCTTTCCTCATTTCTTTTTTCTCCTTAATTCCTAGACTATAACCTACAGTTGTGGTCTTCCCCTCACCCATATCCATTGTGCTACAAGTTACCTGATGTTCATTTTATTCATTATTGTATCCCAACACTTGGCATCATGTGCTAGCAGGCACACATAAATATTTGTTGGGTTTTTATTGAATCCTTTTTTGCATAACTTTGCTACATCAATTATTCCCTTTATCTCCTGAATCTTTCATCTCTTGTACCTCTTATCTTTCATTCTATAAACACAGTCAAACTTTTTTTTTCTTTTTTCCCCTTTTATTAAGTCATATACACGTAGATCATGAATACATTTATGCTTTTGTGGGGTACAATGTATTTTTTTAATACATGATTTGGAGTGCTTACATCAAACTAATTAATATAGCTTTCACCTCATTTACTTAATTATTGTGTTAAGACATTTATGTTCTATACTTGGTAGATTTGACTTGTACCCTTATAATATGCTCCATAGGTGTGATCCCACCATTTACCCTCTTTCTATTGAACCTCCCTTCTCCCTTGCTTCCCCCTCTACTTCTCTCCTTCATCTTGAGCTATAGTTGCGATCTATCTTTTATAAGAAAGTGAGAAATTATAAATTGGTTTCACAAAAGTATTGAGTATGTTGGATGATTTTTCTTCCATTCTTGATATACTTTACTAAGAAGAATATTTTCCAGCTCCATCCACATAAACATAAAAGAGGTAAAGTCTCTATCATTTTTAAGGCTGCACAGTATTCCATGGCATACATATGCCATGATTTACTTAATTAATTAATTAATTTTTATTAAGTCATTTATACATAGATCATGAATACATTTATGCCATTATGGGATTTGATGTGTTGATTATTTATACAAATTGGAGTGCTTACATCCTACTAATCAACCTCATTTACCCAATTACAGCATTAGGACATTTGTGTTCTACACCTAATAGATTCAACTTGTACTTGCAATATGCTCCTTAGGTGTGGTCCCCCTACTAACCTACCCTTTATCAACCCACCTCCCTCCAACATCCTAGTTGGGCAAACTTGTTTTTTACCCCAAAAGTCAATAGGTGGATATCCAAAAAGAATAAAATCTTTCCTTCTCATGTACTGTACAGTCACCCATTCCTTAGTTAACCAAACTTCTCAAAAGAATAATCTCCAATTTCATTCTCTACTTCCATTTTTTCCAGTCATTTCTCAACTCATTGCTTACCAGCTTTAACTCTACCATGTATATGGAAAGTCCCTAATGACTTCCTGCTCACTAAATTCATACATTACTTAAGTTTTCTGCAGAATTTCCTTACATACTTTCTGTTTCTTGGAACTCTTCTCTTCCTTAAATTTTGTGACACTAGGATTTTTTGGTTCCTCTAACTTTCCATCAATTCTCTTTTCCCTTCTCTTGGGATCCTCTTCCTCAGTGGTTGTTAGGTGGGGCTCTGTGTGTGATCATCTTCTCTTTTCACAAAACACACACATCCTGGGTGATCTGACCAATACAGTGGCTTTAGCTGCCACCCAAATGAAAATGGTCCCCAAGTCTCTGTCTCCACTTTCGACTATAATTTTCTTGTTCAGACCTCAAAGTTGAGAGGGAATAAATCAAGTGAATGTGTGGAAGAAGTACATCAAGGAAGTGGAAATAGCAAGTGTAATGGCCTTCAGGTAGAATTGTGTTCATCATGTTCAAAGAATGGCAAGGAAGCCAGTATGGCTGGAGCTGAGAGAGCACAGAGAAAATTAGAAAGAAATGAGGATGGAGAAGTATGGTGAGGGTGTAGGGCATTACATGCCACTTTAATCACCCTAACTTCTATGGGAATCAGATAAAAAGCTACTGTAGGGTTGAGCAAAGAAGAGAAATGTTGTGACCGAAGTTTTAAAAGGATCGCTCTTTTGAAAATAGATTGAAAAGAGCACAATGGGAATCAGGGTAACCGGATTAGAGGCTATTGCAGTAATTTAGATAAGAAATGATGATGACCTGGCCCAGGGTAGCAGCAGTGAAGTAGCTAATCATGAATATATATGCTATTGGAGATGACAGATTGTATGTGGAGTCTGAGAAAAAGGCAAATGCAAAGACTTTAAACCTGAGTAAATGGAATGATGGAGATGCAATTTCCTGAGTTTGGAAACATGGTGGGAAAAATAGGCTACAGAGAGGATTAAGAGGTAATGTTTGGACTAATTAAATATGGGACTATTAGGCATTCTAATGTAGAAGTATTGTAGTTGAATAAAAAATGGAGTCTAGGGCCTGGTGTGGTGGCTCACGCCTGTAATCTAGCACTTGGGAGCTGAGGTGGGTGGATTGTCTTAACTCGCAGGTTTAAGAATAGCCAAAGCCAGAGGGAGACCCCGTCTCTAAAAAATAGCTGGGTGTTGTGGTGGGCGCCTGTAGCCTCAGCTACTTGGGAGGCTGAGGCAAGAGAATCACTTAAGCCCGGGAGTTTGAGGTTGCTGTAAACTATGACACAAAGGCATTCTTCCAAGGGTGACAAAGTGAGACTCTGTCTCAGAAAATAAAATAAAATAAAATAAAAAAGGGAGTTTAGTGAGTAAGTGGGATTGGAGGTATAAATTTGGGAGTCATCATCCTGTAGATATTATTTAAACTCATGAAGCTAGATGAGTTAATCATTTGGGAATGAAAAGGAAAGAGTAATGGTTTAAGAACTGAGCCCTGGAGCAATCTGATGTTAAAAGACAGAGAAGAGGAGAATGAATCTTCCTTAGGAGAAGATTCTTCCCTCCTACTAGCCCTTCCCTAGGAGGGAAGAAAATCAGAAAAATGTGGTGTCTTGGAAGATAATTGAAGAAAATGTTTTAAGGAGAACGGATTAACCATATCAAATGTTGCTGACAGGCCAAACAAGCTGAGGACTGAACGTTTTAATGGGTCAGTGGAAAGAGAGAAATAGGAATTATGCTGTAAAGAATGAGAGAAATGGGGCAGAAGGTAGAGAGAGAAGTGGATTTGAGGGAGTTTTGTTTTTAATTAGAGGAGAGAAATGAAAACATGTTTGTAATTTGATGAGAAACATCTAGTAGAGAGGGAATTTGTTTAAAGCAGGAAGAGAAAGGGGAGAATTGCTGGAGTGATGTCCTCAGGAAGGTGAGAAGAGATAGGTTCTAGGGCATAAGCAGAGGATTGTCCCTTGCTGGAAGCTCAGCATATTCATCCTTAGTAACAGAAGAGAAGACAGAACTGGGTATGAGGTAGACAGACACATGAATGTTACGGTGAAAGTGTACTCTTCTGATGCCTTCTATTTTATCAATAAGGAGGTTAAGAGGGCAGATGGTTGTGAAAGTACTGGAAGGCTCATGCCCCTGATTATTTCTTTGCTCTCATCTTCTAGTTGTCTAGGACTATGAAGGAATGAAGTATGGCAATAAAGGATAATTGCCTGGCAGCACTGAGGTTAGAGATCATAAATTTAAGCAAGACAAGCCAACACGGTCCTGTGCTTTTCTCTAACTACCTTTAGTTGTACAAATTAAGATATGAGTGAGCCAAAGAATTGGATTTAAAAAGTGTTGACTTCTATTACTATTATTAGGTCTGGCAGGTATAACACAAAGTCAAGGGCCAAAGGGGTTGAAGGTATAGAGAGGGAGAGGTGGGAATGACTTACTGTAGAATTTAAGCCAAGTGAGGAGGGAAGTGATGACTCAAGGGATATGAAGAACAGATGAAAGTGTTGGATCAATAGACCATAAGTTGAGGGATGGAAGTCAAAGGATTGTTGGGTTTGGGGTGCAAGAGGAAATGAAATGGAAAGATAGAAGGATGTGATTAGGGATAGTGGGTGCTTGGAATTAAGATTATGGGAGGATTGTAACTTTTGGTAGTAAAGTATGACTGTAGAAGTGGAAGGGTGAAGCCAAATATTTAGAGTATCTGTTTTGTATGAGGCACTATTCTAAGAGCAAGGAATATAATAGCAAAGAAAATGGCCAAAATCTGTGCTTTCATGGAACTTAGAGCCAGTGGGGGAGGCAGGCAAGAAACCTGTATAGAAATAATGTATTTTCTAATAGTGATCAGTGCTTTGAGAAAATAAAAGGTAATAGGGCAGAACAAAGTGAGTAGACAGGGAGGCAGGGAACAATTTTAGGTAGGAAAATTAGGAAATTCCTCACTGAGGAGATGAGATTTTAGTGTAGGTATTTATGATGAGAGGAAGGTAGCCACACTAGGACCTGGGGGAAGAGAACGTTACAGAGCGGGGACAGCAAACATTAAGATTCTTAGTGGTGCATAACTGGCATGTTCAAAGACATGGGCAATATCGCTGAAGATCTCCTCCTATCACAGGACATGATCATATATTTAATTGTGTTTACCCACTTGGATCCATTATATATTTGGTTAATGTCTAGTATCCCGTGATCTCTGGAGACTAAGGCCATGTCTATCTTGTTCTGGGTCATACGCCCAGTGTTTAGTTCAATACTTTATTTATTAAATACCTTTATTAAGTACCTATTTATTAAATATCTTTATTTATAGGATTAAATACCTATTTATTAAATACGTTTATTTATAGGATTAGTTGTTTAATAGATACTTTTTGTTTTCTACATATAAAAATTATAATATTGACTCTGCCTTTTCAAACTACACATTCTGCTATCATAGGTGGGCTCCTTTCCTGCATGCTTCCTCCCTCAAAAATTCTGTGTTCTCAGAAGTTAGATGTTCAAGTTATTTCCCCTTTGTCTTACATTGCCATATATTCTCCCTGTGATTTGTATGACCACCAAATCCTGAGAGGAGCTTTGTGAAGTGAAAGTTCTCCTTCCCCTGGGTCGTTAGAAATGTTAATCACATTCAGTGGAAATGAGCAAAGGGAGATAGAAAAGTGAAATTTAAGGTGATTATGGGACAGCCAGTCAGCAGAATCTAGGGAGAAAAATTTATTTAAGGGACAGGAATCATAAGAGAATCCAGGCTAAGGAGAGGTAAGGAGGAGCCAGAGAGACAGAGGAGAAAACTAGGATAGTGGGACTTACTGAAAGTTAAGGAGGGAACCTTTACTTGTGGGGAGGATTCTGTGACATCAAATGCTGCAGAGAGCACCAGAATGTAATGAAAAGACCCCTGCATCCAGACGGCTATGTCTTTTAAGAGTGCAGCCTTGCCTTTTTCAAAAAATTTTAAGGTGTTCTAGTTCCTTTGCCTTTCCAGTTTCCAGTTTAAAAATGAATTTGAGGGCAATTGGTGGGATCACACCTACGGTGCATCTTAGCAGGGTACTGGGGAAACTTAGTAAATGTAGAGTATCATTGTCTTTATATAGTGATCAAGAAAATGCCATGAAGGCTATCTCTAACAGTACAATGAAAATATTTCTGAATGTATATGAAGCACATTGTGCCCTATGAGTGCACCAATGTACACAATTATGATTCAATAAAATTATTAAAAAAAAGATAAAAAATAAAGAATGAAGGCTTTGGAGGAGACTAAAACGTGAGAAATACTGCACAGACATGGTCTCAGCAACATCAGATGGATTCTGGGCGCAATAATAGCTGGGGGCAATTTTTTTCCAGAACAAAGACTCAAAACAGTGAATTTGAGATGATATGACACAAACACTACCAGACTCTGTGAAAAAATACCTGCACGGCACATCCCAGTGTAATCTTTACACGAGGAGGGATTGCTTGTTTTACATTGGTTACTTCAGCTACTTACATGCAGTCTATTCAGTAATAACATTTGAGTGCTATGTCTATGTAAACACACTGTTAGGCATTGTGGAAGTGGTGCTAAGATGACAAGTATGACACCATTCTGCCCATGAGGATCTTGTAACCTACTAAGGAGATTTTACATTTATTCAGACGTACTTGTTATCCTGAGTCTTTTGTTGTTGTTGTTGTTGAGACAGAGTCTCACTTTGACTCCCTTGGTAGAGTGCCATGGCATCATAGTTCGCAGCAACCTCAAACTCTTGGACTCAAGTGATCTTGTCTCAGCTACATGTGCCCACCACAATGCCCAGCTGATTTTAGAGATGGGGTCTCACTCTTGCTGACTGGTTGAGAACTCCTGAGCTTGAGCAATCCACCCATCTCAGCCTCCCATAGTGCTAGGATTACAGTCATTGAGCCACCATGCCTGGCCTCATCCAGAGGCTCTTATGTGCCAGACCCTGTACCAGGCATTTAGGAGACAGCAGTAGGTAAGTTAAAATTGCCTCTAAGGCTTTGGCTTATACTTTCTGTTGCTTAGAGGGCATTTCCTACCCTCTCCCCCTAAATTTAAGCAATTGCAGAGTTGTATGTTTGTGTTTCAGTCTTTCTTTAAAATTCCAGGTTAATGTGAGCATACCAACAGCTAGGTTACAATATTTGCATATGTTAGGTAGAGTCCCTCTTGCAGTTGTGTCCCACACCCAAAAGGTGTGCCAAGACCTTCACGTTGTGTCCATTACGTGGGAGAACATCAGTCCCCTAATCTCTCCCCTCTTCTCCCTTCTTTGTCCCCTTCCTCCCAGCTTGAATTGAATTTAGTTTTCCTCTTATGTGGGCATGTATTAGATTGTCTGCTGGCTTTGTATTAGTATTGAGTACACTGGATATTTACTTTTCCATTCTTGTGATACTTTACTAAGAAAAATGTGTTTCAACTCCATCCAGGTTAATACAAAAGATGTAAAGTCTCTATCTTTTTGGTGGCTGAATACATATACATATACCACAGTTTGTTAATCCATTCCTGGATTGATAGACATTTTGATTATTTCCACATCTTGGTGATTGTAAATTGAGCTGTGATAAACAATCAGTACAGTGTCCTTATGATAAAATGATTTTTTTTTTCTTGTGGGTAGATGTCTAGTAATAGGATTCTGGGATTAAATGGGAGGTCTAATGTGAGTTCTTTGAGGATTCTCCATACTTCTTTCCAAAGAGGCTGAATTAGTTTAATTGCAAAGTTTTTTTTTTTTAATTAAATCATAGCTTTGTACGTTTTAAAAATAGAGAGCGGGACTTGAAATTTTCTTAGCAGAACTTTGGCCAATGCTGTTATCTGTGTGATTTGGTCATAAATAGAACCTAACATCCTATGGGTCAGAGATATCATCTTAGGAAATATTTACATCATATTTAGCAGTCAGATAATTAATGCCCAGAATATGTAAAGATTCTGACAGATCATTAAGAAAAATGCAAACATCCCAATAGAAAATTTTTTTTCAAAGGATAAGAGGAGTAGATCAAAGGATAGGAAAATTTTTTTTTTTTTTTGAGATAGAGCCTCAAGCTGTCACCCTGGATAGAGTGCAGTGGTATCACAGCTCACAGCAACCTCCAATTCCTGGGCTCAAGCAAGTCTCCTGCCTCTGCCTCCCAAGTAGCTGGGACTACAGGTGCCTACCACAACACCCGGCCATTTTTTGGTTGCAGCTGTCATTGTTATCTGGTGGGCCCGGCCTGATTCGAACCCGGCAGCTCAGGTGTACGTGGCTGGCGCCTTAGCCTATTGAGCCACAGGCACTGAGCCAAAGGATAGGAAATAAAGTCTAGAAAGGTAAAAGCATTTATGTTCAGTCTTACTAGTTATTAGGGAAATGATGATTCCATAAAGAAATACTATTTTTACTTCTCTTATTGGTAAAAAGTTAATAATAGCAACTGTAAGCAATAACAGGAAAACATTATTGAGTACTTTCCATGTAGTAGGCAAAATAGTCCTCCCGGCAATCCTGTGAGATAGGGATTATTATTACTGTCATTATTATTCTATTGATGAGGTGCTTCAGGCACAACTGTAGAGTCACTCGCCTAAGGTCAGACATTTGGTACTTATTGGGCCTTCATTTGAACTCAGTCCCTAGAGCTTATATTCTTTTTTGTTGTTATTATTGCCCAGGCTGCCTGGAACTCCTGGGTTTAAGTGATCCTCCTGTCTCAGCCTTCCAAGCAGCTTGTATTACAGGGGGTACCACTGCAACCTGCTTAGAGCCTGTGAGCTTTTATTTATTTATTTATTTATTTATTTATTTATTTATTTTTTGAGATAGAGACTCTCTCTTCAGGCTAGAGTAGTAGCTCACAGCAACCTCAAACTCCTGAGTTCTAGGGATCTTCCTGCCTCAGCCTCTTGAGTAGCTGGGACTACAGCCTGGCACAACACTTGGCCGATATTTTCTATTTTTAGTAGACATGGGTCTCACTCTTGCTCAGGCTGGTCTCGAACTCCTGAGCTCAAGGGATCCTCCTGCCTTAGCCTCATGGGGTGGGGATGGGGGACTAGGATTACAGGTGTGAGCCACTGTGCCCAACTTTTTCCTTCTTTTCTAGTATGTGTATTTAGTGCTTTAAGTTTTCCTCTAAGCACTGCTTTCTCTATATCCCACTAATTTTGATAACCTGTATTTTTGCTTTCATTTAGTTTAAAATCTTTTAAAATTTCCTTTGAAATTTCTTTTTGATACATTGTTTGAAGTATGTTGCTTAATCTCCATGTGTTTTCAGATTTTCCAGCTACCTTTCTGTTATTGATCTCTAGTTTAATTCTGCCATGGTCTGAGGGCAGACATCCTATGCCTCTGTACTTGTAAATTTGTTAAGGAGTGTTTTATGGCCCAAAAGGTGGTCTTAATCTTGGGGACTGTCTGAGTGTGAGAAGAATGTGTATTCTTCTCTTATCGTAGTAGTCCATAGATGTACATTTTATCTAGCTTATTGATGATGTAGTAGTCTATAGATTTACATTTTTATCTAGCTCAACTGATTTTCTTCTGCCTGCTGGTTTCTGATAGAGGGGTGTTAAAGTCTCTTTCTGTAGCAGTGGATTCAGCTATTTATTCTTGCCGTTCTATCAGTTTTTGCCTCATATTTTGATGTCCTTTTGTTAAGTACACACAAGTTAGGAATTGTTATATCTTTTTGAGAATCAACCCTTAATCATTATGTAATTATCCTCTTTATCCCTGATAATTTTCCTTAATCTGAACTCTGCTCTGCCTGAAGTTAATATAATTACTTCTGCTTTCTTTAGCAAGGTATATGTTTCTTTATCCATCTACCTTTTTTTTTTAGAGACAGAGTCTTACTTTGTCTCCCTTGGTAGAGTGTGGTAGCTTCACAGCTCACAACAATCTCCAGCTCTTGGGCTTATTGCCTCAGCTTCCCGAGTAGCTGGGACTACAGGCGCCTGCCACATTACCCGGCTATTTTTCTGTTGCAGTTTGGCCAGGGCCAAGTTTGAACCCACCACCTTTAGTATATGGGACTGGCGCCCTACTCACTGAGCCACAGGCACTGCCCTCCATCCCATCTACTTTTAATCTGTATGTGTCTTTACATATAAAGCAGGTTTCTTATAGAAGACATATAGTTGGGTCTTATTGATTCATTCTGTCAGTCTGTGTCTTTTGATTAGTACATCTGGTGCATTGATGTTCACAGTGATTATTGAGATAGTCTCCTTTACTTTTTTTTTTTTTTTGCCACAGAGCCTCAAGCTGTCACCCTAGATAAAGTGCTGTGGCATCACAGCTCACAGTAACCTCCAATTCCTGGGCTCAAGCAAGTCTCATGCCTCTGCCTCCCTAGTAGCTGGGACTACAGGCGCCCGCCACAATGCCCAGCTATTTTTTGGTTGCAGCCATCATTG